>APFE030092924.1:41656-75268 GCA_000404065.3 Pinus taeda
CCTTGCATGTCACGAGAAGAAATGAAAGCCATAACATACATTGCAAATTGGTACACCTCACTAGGTGGCACCTTCATTAGAGTGTTTGGAGGAGAGAAACCTCCACATGTTTTACAAAGGTATGCCATTGACAAACTTATCATGTAGGAAGTATCATATCATCTCGCCACAGGGTTGTCAGCAACACTACATAGCTGGAAGAAAGCACCATGGCCCACTCTCCCTTTGCAGATTGGATTATACAAGATAAAGAACTTGAAAATCACAAATTATGAGGGAAAGGACATAGTCATATTTGAATTCGATACACGATACTTTAATTTATATAATCCCCGTAGTATTTGTAAATACCACTGTGTGAGGGTTTACTTTCTTTGGATCGTTTAGGCATTCCATTGGCCAAAGGAGGATCCATGGAGGTACTGCTACAATGCCTCCAGACTCCATGAGTCGGTCAGTTTAGCAAGGTCTTCACAGGCTACTCCACAGACGACAATGACTCCATAAAAAAACAACATAAGGAAAAAATACCGTGCAAGACAAGGGAAAGAGGAATATTATTGACACTCCAGAGGGAGAAAAAAGTAGCAAGATGAAAAAAATATTATTATCATGAATGCAAATTTAGCATTAGAAGAAAAGAGGAAGCAGAGGATACAGAGAGCATATCGGATGAAGAGAGAAAAGTAGAGGTTGCTTGAAGCAGAATAGAAGTTGTAGGAGAAATAATGAAATCTTAAGGAATAGCAAGAGTTAAGGAGGAGAGAATGACAAGAGAGCAAAAGTAGGAGGAAGAGGAAAGGCAAGGCACAATGACAAAGGAAATAATGTTGATCCAGTTTGAATAATAGGAACAGGAACAAGAAGCAATTGAAGAGGAAGTTGAACAGATGTAGGATCGGGAGCTTTCTTAGTAGATTGAGCACTTTATTGAAGTAGCAGACATGGAGATGGAACAAGGGCCACAGAATGAAGATGATGATATGATGTCAAGAACACCATAGGTAATCTCTTAGCCTCCACCACATCCATCAACAAAGCTAGCCCTGAGCGAGCAAGGGGGTGGTTTTCCCCTTGATGATGATCTAGTAATGGATGTGTACAATCTATCATTGATGAGTTCCAAAGGAGGATTGTACAAGCACAGAGAAAACAATTTCTGGATGATCACGCATCACCTACATTCCTTAGATAAAGAGTGCTAGTGTCAGACACCAAGAAGCATTCAAATGCCATTGTTGAAGCAAACTTGGCCTATGCAGAAGCAATAAGATCAAACATTCATTATTTGAAGACCGAGAATGAGAAATTGGCACAGAACTTGTAGGATGCCAGGGAAGAGGCAGAAAAACTCCATGGAGCAGTGAAAAATACAATTTCCACATGTGCTTACTTGGACGAGATGAGAGCAGTGATACTTGTTGAAGTATCAACACTTGGAGAAACCATGTGGAAGCTTTATGAAGGGTTTGTTACTATACATAAAGTTGTTGTCCATTTTCATGGCTTACAGCAATAGAGCGAAGAGTTTGTTAAAAGTCTCAAGAACATATAGGCTTCCATTGCCTATGTGGAAGAGTGGAAAATGTGATACAAAGGGGAACCATTTAACTTATTGAAGAAAATGAAGCCACAAGCAAATCTAGAGAAAGCAAAAGTTCGAATGTTGATTAAGAACAAAAAATAACTCACCTCATTCATTGGTAGAATTCAGGACTCATATGTACGGTTATTTAGTAGTTTGGATGTCTTGGTGAGAACACACTAGATCCCATCAGTCGGTTCACTCACCAAAGCTAAACCCATGAACCAAGTTTAGTAAGAGATCGAAGAGTACTTGGAGTAGCTGAGACAGAATGCCACCAGGGAAGACTTGCAACTGAAGAGACAAAACATGCATAATTACATTAGTGGTCCTATCCAAGTCAGAACAATTCTCTGCATGCTTCAGAACGAACTTGAAATGGGTTCCATGAAATTGTACCAGGATGCCATGGAGGCTAGAGTCTGCTTCTAGCCAGACACCATCACACAGTTTTTGGACTCATCACACAATATCAATCTTGGCACTAATATGTGACTGAGAAGTAGCAAGTGGAGGTTGCTAAGCTGTAATTTTCCCAAACTCCAACATCTTAGTGTTGTGTCTTGTTAGGATGTCAAGTTGTCTCTACCCTATTTTGTCTTATATGGGTACAAGTGCAAAATGTAATATTAATTGTAATTCTGTTGTAAGAGAAATTCCAAGTGCCAATATTGGAATATGAAGAGCTATCATGTAATGTAATGTGTCATTTTGTAAAGAAGTTGAAGAGTCATAAGGGTAGTCCAAAGGTCACAAATGGGAGTTGAAAATTCACCCCCTCTTGTTATAAATAGAACCTCATAACTCATGTAAAGGACTTTTGGGAGCCAAGCTTTTGGCTAGGCTTAGGCTTATAAGGAGCTTCAGAGTATTATGAAGAGCCTTGGCTTCTCTGTAGAGTAGACCAAGTATACTTCTTTGGAGAAGAAGGTGTTCTTGAATTTAATGTTCCACTATGGGGGCTAGTGGTCATCAATGCTGTATGTATGAATGGAAATTTCACTTATAATAATAAAATCAGATCCAACACACTTTCATCCATATGTTGTGAATATAGTAGGACTATTCTTATTATATTTCAAATGTATGTTATTTAGCTTATGCTTATGAACTATTTCGTTTTCATTTGTATGAATCTTGTTGAATGTGTGTTATTGTGTTAACTCATCACTTGAACTTGTTAACTATTCCACATTTTAGCTTGTTATGTCATTTTTCTCGTGTGTTCCATTCAAGTTGCGTATTATTATAGTCTTCGAACGGGCTCACTTCTTTTTCCTTTCATGTGTTGGAAACTTCATGCATTGCACTTGACTCTCCACGGGGTCACACACTTGATCTCATCCAAAGTTATCATACTTCACTCTGCATGTTTCCATAGTCAAGGAATAACATTACCACCCACTGTTGGGACTCCTACTCCGAATGGTGTGAGGTCTAGTTGGGACTTCATATCAAGGAGATTCCCTGAATGTTGGTAGGTCCAACACCATCAACGTTTCTGGTGCTACAAGGTGGGACAAATGAAAAGCAGATCCCTTGAAGTATATTTTGAATTTTTGTAGTCATTTAATGACTTCTCCCCGAATCATAACCCTGACATGTTTTTCCAGACACGAGAATATGAAAGTGCCGACAAGAATTGTTGTTGACTTGTCCAATGTGAATTTGAATGGCGACGATGAAACAACCTTATTTGAGCACACCACACATTTCTTGATTTCTGCACAATGCACAACATCCACTGTGAGGATGTTGGATGTCGGTTGTTCATTCTCATGTTCAAAGGGAACGTATGAGAATTGTGTAACACATTGCCTAATGACTCCATTCACTATTTCGAACAACTTTTCATAGAGTCGTGTTGTGATTTTGATTTATATGATCATAATTCTCTATGTAAGAAAATTTTAAATTTGTGAAAAGCACCTGATGAATCTGTTCAAGATTTTCATGATCATTTTATTCATTTTTATTTTCAATTTTCTAAAGATGATGTTGATTGGTCTTTCCTGGTAGACAAATTTCTATATCTTGTTCACATTTCAGAAAATATACACGAGTTAATATCTTTTGAACCTCTCCCAACATACCTCGGTGTTAGAGCTTCTAAATATATGATGGAAAAGGTTGTTGTTCCAGGTGACCCTCCATGCCCATCTCATCAAATAACTCTATTTCTGCAGGCTGAGGTGGGAGAAGTTGAAAATTCATCTGTTGATCTACCGCCATCTTTTCCCACCTCACATACTCAGAATTCTAGTGCAGGTTTGAACTGTGAGTCTGATGGTTGTGATGAAGTGTTACCTCCTTGTCCTCCATCCCTTGGTCCCTCTTATCCTCTGTATTGTGATGTGTTGTGTTCACCTATTTCCAATTTCTCTTTTTATGTTCACGAGGATCAATTTCTGGATGAAGTTGGTGTTGAATAGCCAACCTGCGGTATCATTTTTGATGAATATGTGTAGGAGTTTGAACAAGAATCCACAGTGAAGGATGACCCCCTTCTGTCTGCACCTCTTCTGCATTATCCCGACATTTTACAAAATTATATCATTCCCATTGAATCTTATGAAATTTCAATTTATGTTGATGTTACTACTTTCCATCATTCGCAAAACACGTGGAATGCCAATTTTTCATCCGAGTGCGAAGAGGACAAATATTTTCTTCTTGATCCTCCTAATATGTCATATTATCCTTTTGGGAACATAGAGGGTGAAATTTCTTGTTCTCCGTCATCCACTTTATGATTTGTCAGATCATGAGGTTGCCTATTTTTGTAATCTTGAACTTTTTTATTTTGGATGTCATGATCTTTTCATTGATTCATTCGATTATGATTTTCATTTTTCCACTATCGATCTCTCTAAGCCACTGATATTTGATTATCGATCTTTGGATGAATTGGAACTTACACAAGATGTCGAGGCACTTCAACCCGAGTTAATGGCTCTGTCAAGTTCTCATAGTCTTGAGGTCAGTTCCACTTTTGATCAGAAATGTGTTGAATCTTTCCAGCCTCCTCATCACTCCCTAGTGCACATTGAAAATCGAACTATTTTACAATGTTGGCATCCTCCATCTCTATCACACAATCCTATCGCTCAGTCATTGGAGCAGTCGTACGTAGTTAGGTCTGTTGCAAAAGAGAATTTGTCTTCTTTCTTCTTGTTCGCTCATTTTTTAAGTTCGAAACTTTGTGCCTACATGTCGTCGGCTCATTGTGTGTTTAAACACCATCGTAGAATTCCTTTCATGCACTTTTCATTCTTACTTTTCTGTGGGTTCATCCAAACCTCGAATTCTTTGGTTTTATTTTCTTATCTTTCTTGTTTGTTGTTATTCTTGTATAACTTTCTTGACATGCATTCCCTTGCCTACATAGGTTAGCCAATGCGCCAAAGGTTGCATTGGAAGTATCATTTCACGTGATTTTGGCCTATTCACTGTTAGGTTAGGAATAAGAGTAGTTGTTTCCTTTTCTTGTTTATTTCTTTGATTTTTTTTTTTACTTTTCACTCCAATTCTTTCCTTTTGTTTGTTTTATTTTCAGTCATAGGATAGCTTCCACATGAGTCTGTGTTTGGATTCTAGACAAATTCTGTGAAATCCAAGAGACAGTTCTCCTCCTATCAATGCTTGGTTATCTGTTTATCCCCTCTCTTTATGTGAACCTTTATTTTCTATTAGTTGATGATACTCTTATGGAAAATGCATTCCTTTCAAAGAAAGTCATAGTGAAATCATGATGTTTGCACTTTAAACTAGTACCACCTACTCTAATCAGTCTTCTCTTTTTGGTGAACCCTTGTCAACTATTTCAAGTAGGGTAAGGAGGGGATGAAAACCTTAACAATTATGTCACAGGTATATATAAACATCCTTCTCTCAAGGGACAACCTCTTTTGCTCTCAATAAGTCGGGATCCTTCTTCCGCCCCATGAAATAAATAAGTGTCTATGCACATTTCTTTGAACAAATGAAAATGAAAAAAATGAAAAAATAAAATAAAAGGACAAAGAAGAGAAAGGCTTCCTATGTGGAGAGGTGAAGCAAGCAATTCCATCGAGGTGCTATCTAGGTTAGCTAGCAGCAGATAAATTCCTGTGTTCCTGAATTTTATCTAGGGGGTACTGTCCAGGTCTAACGGCAGCGGAGCAACACCAAATATGAAAACTAAGACTCTAACAATATCTTTTTTCTTGTGCATTTATATACTCCTCATCCCCAATCGAAACAAATCATTTTGACTTGGCTTGGTATGTGTGATGTCGATGAAGAGAATGGTAGGGACTATATCTTTAACTCAAGCTAAGTGAAGAAGCTATGATAATCAAAGAAATGAACAATAATTCCATAAGAGGTAGACCTATTTTGCATGAGACAAGATCCATATAGAGAGATGGAGTTCTACCAGTGTGTCGCCAGTGTTGTAATGACTACAACCAGCCTCCAAAATTTTATCTATGCTTCGATTTTTTAGCCTCCCTTCTTATCCATAAGAGCTCATCTTGCACTGATCTAGGTATTCATGCTTCACCTGAGACTTATATTTTCATTTTTTCTTGTGTTTGCTCACTTAGCTTATCTTTTTGAGTCACAAGCTGATATCCCAACTTGGTCTCATAGTAGTTATGGGCCTGCCTCCAAAACTTGCACAATTCTTGAGGGAAAGTAGCCTTAATGATGGGAATTATGCAGGCCTAACTGGAAGTCAACCTTGAGCTTGAAAATTGCACTGTCATGGAAGGTAGCCCAACACTAAGACCACAAACTATGCAGCCCTCATTAAGCTCAGAAATTGTTCAGTGTACTGAGCTAGACAGTTGCCCAGTTCCCCAGAACTGTGCAGTCTTTCCCAGTAGTTTGCATGGAAAGCTTCCGTGGAGAAAAACAAAAACAAAAAAAACATCCCTAAAAAACAAGGTTCTAGTTTTAGTAACTCGAAGGAGGCACTTCTACTATTTTTAGAAACTTCTGCCAAGTGTCGTTTTCCCCTTAATTTTAAGCATGCACGTCATAAACCCTAATTCACCCAAATATATTTAATCGAAACTTCTAGATCTCATTTACACATTCAATATTGGAGATCTAGCATTCCTAAGGAGGTCAAGGAACCTTCGGTGTTATCATCGTCACTTTTCGGGGTGAGTTTCTCTTTTGTCGTCTTCTGCGCCTTTTTTATCGCTTTTTGTCATTTGGTTTATGTGAGTGTTGTTTCACTTATTTATCTTCATGTTTTCTGGTGTTTTAACATGTTCTAACTTGTAGAAGTGTTTTTTTAATTTTTATATGCCTTTCCCAAGTGTCACATTAGTTTTCCTATTTTTGCACCTATGGTCCTCGTTGCAGCAACTCTCCTCACATACTTGATTTTCCTTCCGTTTGATTAATTTATGCACTTGATTCACATGGATTCACATTAGTTTTCCTATTTTTGCACCTATGGTCCTCGTTGCAGCAACTCTCCTCACATACTTGATTTTCCTTCCGTTTGATTAATTTATGCACTTGATTCACATGGATTCAATCACACTTAGTCATATTTGCACTCAACTTCACACTATCTCTCATATGTTCTCGTTTTTCACACTTCCCTTCGGTATATTTTCACATCCTTTGGCCAATTTTCACTTTGCCTAGATCACATCGCACAATTCTAAGGCTCAAACCACAAGCTTGGCCTCTGGAATTGCACAGTGCACAATACAATCTAGATACAACTTCACACTACATAGTTCCAGGAGCCAACTTTTCATCTTGGCCACTGATTTTGCACAATGCACAGTCTCTCCCAGAACTCTACCCAAGATGAACTATGCATTGAGCAATTTCAAGCCACAAGGTTCAACCTTATCTACTGTGATTACACAGTGCATAGTTCCCACAAGAAATTAGTCCCCCCCTGCCAATGAGAAATGTGTAATACTTCCCATCTAATTCCTGTTTTGCTACTTGACCTTACCTTGTAAGTAGACTTGCTTAATACTGATATTTGCTTACAATGAGTGCAGTTTTTGTCCCACGGGTACAACAATTGTTGAGCACCTCTCTAGTAGTCATTGTTACCATGGCACCTAAGAGAGCTTCTTCAAAAGAAAAAACTAAGAGCAATACTGGGGAAACAATTTAGCAAGCATCAGTGGATTTTCCAGAGTATGCAGATGCTTAACTTTTTATAGAAAAGGGATAATCACCGAAATGGCAAAAGGTTAAAGATGCATTTGCAAAGGGCTTTGAGGGAGACTTAGAGGACCAACAGGTGTATCTCAATATTCGACAGTCAAGATTATACAAGGTTGCATGCATATATCTAACCTTCTCATGTGCAGAGGTCATCATCTCGATTATCTCACACATTAATGAGAAGACCATGACATTGAGTAGTGTTAGTGGAAAATAGCTTGCCACCTTCCGAGAAGAGGACTATCAGTGCATGTATCACTTGCCTGATCTAGTAGAGTGCATGGACTCACTTTTCTATGCCACCAAAAACTATGTGAACACAAGAGATATGTTTAAAGGCTAGGTGGAATAGCCATCAAAGTTTCTACAGGCACCCACCCATGTCTACAAGACAAGGTCCCTTAGGAAGGGTTACCAACTCTTGGTTATCTTTGCTTGCAGGATCCATGGTTAGTAGAGCATGCAAACCTTTCTTGAAGGGTGGGAAGTGTTATTGGACAAGGTGGTGAATGAGTGGGAGATTTTCAACTGGTCAGATTTGTTGGCTCGATAACTGAAGGCCCATGTAGCACAGGATCGGTATCCTCCCGAGGCTGAGAGAGCAAAGTTTTATATGTATGCAAACTTAATGCAATATTTGCACAAATTAAGAAGTTCCTTAGCATGAGCTGGACATGGACACCATGAGAGCCTGTTGTTCACATCTATTGTAGGTTGCTTTCAGAATATATTTATCGAGGAGTAATGACACATCTAACTTACCACTTCATCATCCCAATATACAAGTTTATCTTTAAAGAAGATCCACCTAGGATGTCATGAGAAAAAATGAAGGCCATATCAGACATCACATATTGGTATATCTCACCAAGTGGCACCTTAATTAGAGTGTTTGATGGAGAGAAGCCTCCGCATCTTTTACCAAGGTATACCACTAACAAACTTGTTATGAAAGAAGTGTTGTATCATATTAGCACAGGGTTGTCAGCAGTGCTGCACAGGAAGAAGAAAGCACCATGGCCCACTTTTCCTTAGTAGATTGGATTATACAAGATAAATAACTTGAAAGTCACAAATGTCGAGGGAAAGGAGATAATGAGGTTTGAATTTGACACACATGACTTTAATCCATATTATCCTCACAATATTTGTAAAGATCGTTGCGTGAGAGTTTACTTTTCATGGACCAGCAAGGCATTCGATCGGATAGAGGAGGATCCATGAAGGTGCTACCACAATTCTTCTAGACTCCATGATCCATTCAGTTTAGGACTGAATACATAGGTTATTCCACAAATGGCTACAACTCTAGAACCAATAGTAGTAGAAGGTAGAAATCCTGTGCAGGACAAGGGAAAGAGGAAGATTGCTAACAGTCCAGGGGGAGAACAAAGCTGCAAGATGGAAGCAGATCCTATTATCATGAAAGTAGCTTTGGTAGTAGAAGAAAAGAGGAAGCAGGGGATATAGATAGTAGAGCATAGGAAGAGAGAAAAGCAGAGGTTGCATGAAGTAGAAATGAAATTGTAGGAGAGAGAGAGAGGAAGCTTAAGGAAGAACAAGAGTTGAGGAGGAGAGAACGAGAAGAGAAGAAAAAGTAGGAGGAAGAAAAAAGGCAGGGCACAATGATAGAGGAAATAGGTTGAAGAGTAGGAACAGAAAAAACCAACAGCTGAGGAGGAAGGTGAACATATGCATGCTTCCTCAGCAGATTAAGCACTTGATCTAAGTGACAGAATGGATATGGAATAGAAGCCACAGAATGAAGATTGTTATCTAATGTCGAGTGCACCATAGGCCATCCCTTAGTCTCCACCACCTCCAACAACATAGGTAGCCCTAAGCGACCAAGGGGGTGTTGTTCCCCTTGATGACGATCAAGTAATGGATGTGTACAATATATCATTCAATGATCTCTACAGGAGGATTGTAAAAGCACAGAGAAATAACTTTCCAAGTGATCATGCATCACCTGAATTCATTGGAGAAAGGGTGATAGTGTTAGACACGAGGAAGCATCTAAATGTCATTGTCGAAGCCATCTTGGCCTATGTAGGTGCAACAAGGTCAAACATTCAGTATTTGACAACCGAGAATGAGAAATTGACACAAAACTTGCAGGCTAGCAGACAAGAGGCAGAATAACTCCATGCACCAGTGTAGAATGCAGTTTCTTCATAGGTTTACTTGGAGGATATGAGAGTAGCGATACTTGTTGAAGTATCAACACTTGGAGAAACCATATGGAGGCTCTATGAAGGGTTTGTTGTCGTACATAAAGAAGTGTTCATATGCATGGCTTACAGCAATAGAGCAAAGATTTCGTTAAAACTCTCAAGAAGATACAGGTTGTCATTGCCTATGTGCAAGAGTTGACGATTGGATACAAAGGGGCACCACTTGACTTAGTGAATAAAATGAAGCCAGAGCAGATCTAGAGAAAGAAAAAGTTTAAATGTTGATTCAGAACAACAAACAAATCATCTCATTCATTGGTATCATTTAGACCTCATATATATGATGGTTCATTATTTTGTATGTCTTGGTGATAGCACACTATATCCCATTAGTCGGTTCCCTCACCAAAGCTAAACCAAAGAACCAAGTTTAGTAAGATATCAAAGAGTACTTGGAGAAGCTGAGACAAAATGACACCAGGGAAGACTTGGTGCTGAATAGATAGAACATGTAGAATTACATCTGTGGTCCTATCCAATTCAGAACAATGCTCTACATGCTTCAAAACGAACTTGAAACGAGTTCCAAGACGTTGTACCTAGATTCCATGGAGGCCAGAGTCCACTTCCAACCAAACACCATCACACAATTTGGGGACATCATCACACGGTATCAAACTTGGCACAATATGTGACTGAGAAGTAGGTGTAGGTTGAAATCATAGTGTTGTGTCTTGTTAGGATGTCAATTTGTCTCTACCCTATTTTGTATTACATGGGTACAAATTTAAAATGTAATATTAGTTGTAATTATGTTGTAAGTGGAATTCCAAGTACCAATATTGGAATATGAAGAGTCATCATGTAATGTAATGTGTCATTTTTTAAAGAAGTTGAAGAGTCATAAGGGTAGTCCAAAGGTCACAAAGGGGATTTGAAGAGTCACCCCCTCTTGTTATAAATATAACCTCATAACTCATGTAAATGGATTTTGGGAGCCAACCTTTTGGCTAGGCTTAGGTTTAGAAGGAGCTTGGGAGTATTGTGAAGAGCCTTGGCTTCTCTGTAGCATAGAGCAGGTATACTTCTTTGGAGGAGCATGTGTTCTTGACTTTAATGTTCCATTATTGGGGCTAGTGGCTTTCAATTGTGTATGTATGAATGTAATTTTCACTTATAATAATAAAATCGGAGCCAACATGATTTCATGCATTTGTTGTGAATATAGTAGGACTATTCTTGTTGTATTTTCATATGTTATTTAACTTACACTTATGCTTATAAACTATTTCTTTCGCATTTGTATGAATCTTTTTGAATGCATGTTGTTGTGTTAACTCATCACTTTAACTTGTGGACTATTCTGCATTTTAACTTGTGATGTCATTATGCTCGTCTGTTCCTTTCTATATGTGTAATATTACAGGCTTGCAAGGGGCACAGTTCATTTTCCATTTGTGTGTTGGAACCTTCATGCATCGCACTTGAATCTCCAGAGGTTCACACACTTGCTCCCACCCAAAGTTATCATACTTCACTCTGCATGTTTCCGCAGTCAAGGCATAACATTACCACCCACTGCTAGGACTCCTACTCCAAATGGTGTGAGGTCTTGTTGGAACTTCATATCCAGGAGATCCCTTGAATGTTGGTGGTTCTAGCACTGTTAACACAACATTAAGAAATTTTTTACTTACACATAGGAGGAAATGCATAGGAGCAAGCAGAAAAAATGGAAGTAATGGGAAAGGCAACAAAGTAAGTGAAAAGAGAAAAGCATCTTGGGAAGGATATTACTTACCTGATGTTCAGGTAAGAAATGTAGATATATAGTGCATTCTGGGATCGCCTCCCTTTTGTTTTTTAGGGAATCCATGTTGATTTTTAATTGTCATGTTTCTTTTCTAGCTCACTAAAGTTGCCACATCTTGCAATGTTGTTTCAGGTTTGTCTTCCTAATATATTTTTGGTTCTGCTACTGCTTTCTACATTTCAATATTACCAACCTTTGGCTCAGCTTCTTCCACCACATTATCCTCCTTGTGTTCAGTAATGAATTGGTCCCATATTCACCCTTCTAAGAGAGAGTGTTTAAACCAACAATTTTATTAATCTATGCTGAGTCACGTTCTTCTTAGGGTGATGAATTCTTATTATTGGTCATTATTTTCTAACTCTTAAACAGAAAGAATGGAAGACTGACAAGACAATGGTGTCGAAGATGATAAAGAAATTTAAAGTGATAAATATACAACAAAATATATTCGGTTATTGTCATTTTGGGACTTGAGGTTTCATATTATGCCAAAGGAATAAATATTAAACGTGCTTACATTTTTTACTTGGAAAGCAATATAATATTCCTTTTCCCATGAAAATAGCTATATATTCAAACACATAAATGTAAATGTGAACAATTAAACACCAAATATTCAAGTTTGATGATTTACATTGCAAGTAAAGGTAGAATAAATCACATCTAGTTGCATAAGATATAACTTCCAAGGTACATAAAATCGAAGTCTTTAGAAGGCTACTAATTCATCATGGATTCCAAAACCATTTCAAACACTCCATCCTTATACAATCAAAATTGTCCTTCTTAACCATTATACCGTTATGAACATTGAAATGAATCGACAAAATCTACTTGAATTAGTATTTGTATTAGAATCTGATACCGAGAAGAACTGGGAACTCGACTGGGGCTGCACTCTTGGTTGAGAAGTTGTAGTTAGGGCTCTACGCATATTTTCTAGTTGTTTCGGGGACATAAACACATGAAGCATGCGAGTAATGATTATGCTTGCTTTAGATCTGCAATAGGAGGGTCTTTAACTAGGGAAATGGGCACTTGGACATTAAGTGATGCAACCTATGCTTCTATATCTGGTTTCTTCTGTTTGTCATCATCTTGTTGCACCTTATGCTTCTGTATTAGATTTCTTCCATTTGTCATCATCTTGTTTCACCTTATTGACATTGGAAAGGACTTGCTACTTTTCAACTCCCCTTATTTGAATTCTTAATTTCTTACCCACATCATCTTCGCTTAACACATTATGGCTAGTGAGAAGAATGCACACGCCCCACTCCATGTACTCCTAGACAAATTTAATAAAAGAATATATAGCACCCCCTCATCAATCAATGGTCATGTGGTCGAGTAAATCTACGAGGGACGTAAATAGTCAACAGGTGGTTCCCGGACACCTTGGTCAATGGGTGGTGCTACGTCCACAAAAAAATCTAGGTTGATCGACCCCGAAGGGAATCTAGCCCCGCAGCCCACTAGTAAGGCCTGACCCCAAGGGCTTCGGGGAGATTGGACCCTGTGACCTCCCGATGGCAAGGCATTGATTTTTACCAATTGAGCTAACCCTTGGGGATGGGTTCCTTGTGGCATTAAAAATAGGGGGTCCTCTATTATCATTTCGCCCCCACCCTAGCACTGTTTTGTCTCCCCTCGCACCATAGCTTGCTATTCTGGCTTCATGGCCCATTGACGTTCCCTAGGCCTCACCCCCATGACATACCTTGGTGATTTGAGTTCCATGTGGGAAAACTTGTTCAATTTTTTATGAGATTTTGGATGTTATCACATTTTTGTAGAGGACTCTAACTACATTAAGTGAACCTTCCTTCATGATTAAGAATTTTATTTAAATGAAAATTATAAAAATAATAATTTAAATGTGTAATTTTTACAAATTCTAATTAGTAAAATTAATTGAAAAAAATGTTTTAAAAACAAAAAAAAATTATAAATTATTCTCTTTCCAAACTATTTTTGCTACTTAAATGAAATACATGAAAATGAAATATTGATAACGCTCCCTTTGGGTGCCTTTCATCTCAAATAAATTACGAAATAAATGTAATGTGATGAAAATACTAATATGATAGGAATATTTATCTCGTCCTCAAAACACAAGAAGAAAGATTGAAAGCACGCTATGAACATAACAAGCGAATATATATATATATACATGGGTCATATAAAATTACAATAGACAAAGAAATAGGGAAGGTTTAAGTGTTATTGGTGTGACGTTTATGTTGAGCATCCATCTCGAGATCATGATTCCCAACCTTTCCATAATTCAACCATTTAAACAAAATACCTGAAATATTAGTGTTATTTAAGTGCTACACATCCTTGATTTCAATTCCACCATATTGTGAACCTATCATTCTAAATGAGCCTTCAGGAGTCTTCAAAAAATAGAATTATGTTCAAGGGGAATCTTGTGCCATTTATATCCCCTTGAAAATTTTTGTTAACCGACCGCCACTAAGATAAAATTTTAAATGGATGGAATTCCTAGGGCTAGCTTGATAATCCAAGATTCTATTTGAACATTGATCATGCATTATTGTATTCTTGAATGATTTTTTCCACAAATTGTTTCAATATAAACTACATCCATATAATTTCTCCCACTCACAATCTCAAGTACAATGATCCCATAACTAAAAATTTCAAATTCTTTTGATAATTTCCCATGGGAAACATATTCAATCGAAATGTCAACTTTTTGTAATAATTTCCCATGGGAGACATATTCGATTGAGCTACTGACTCAACTTTCCATGGATAAGGATTGGATCTCGATCCCTAGTTTTAGGCATTGTTGTTGGTGTTACTGGTGCTTTAGAAATTTCCATTGGTTGGAAGAAGCATTGTGTGGGAGGTGTGGAAGGTGCGAAAGCGTGGATGTCACTTTTCCATGTTTCTAACAACCCTAGTGAAAATTCCATGTAAAAATATATAAATACCACGGATGATGGGACATGTATTCCAAGATGAATGGTGGGCACGACATCCTAGTGGTTGTTCATTTGGTTGTTGATGGTTAAGGAAATTGGCAAAGACAATGGCTAAGTCATTAAAGAGGCAAAAAGGTATTTTGGCACATTTATTTATGAAAATAATGGAAATTAGGAGAAAAATGAGGTGACAGTCCATAGGTTGCATGTGAGGAGGAAAATGAAGAAAATAAAGACCTCATTCATAAAAGTGCTTTTGAGGATCAGTGGGCAAGCTTGGTTAGTGAAGACTTGGTCAGTTTAGCTTTGGAGCTCTTTCATTATTCTCTCTCTCTCTCATACTCTTGGACACTTGGAGTTTCCTTGGAGCAATTTGGCATTGGAGTAATAAAGGAAAAGAAGGTAAGAGGAAGAAAAGAGTAAGCAGGGAAAGGAAGGATCAAGCAGCTACAATAGGCTTCATTGCAGGTATCAACTTGCATGTGTATTTTACTTGCTCGATTTGGCATGCATGGTATTGCATGTATTTATTTTCTTCCATGGCATGGGTTTTTCTAGGTGTTACAGTATTTTCTGCCTAGCCTTTCCATTTCCTACTAGCTTTGATGAGATGGGTTCTCTTATTCAGTTTATGTGGGATGGCCAGATTAGATTTTAAGCTAAGTGTGGTGGATCTCTAAATTGGCAAACACATGGTGTAGTGGTTCCTGAATCAGACTGAGGATGAATGAAGCCACTGAACTAGTAACCCCTAACCGGACTATGGGTTGTGGTAAAGCCATATTATGTGATTTTCTCTCTATTATGTGGTTCTGAATCAGACTGAGGATGAATGAAGCCACTGAACTAGTAACCCCTAACCGAACTATGGGTTGTGGTAAAGCCAAGAGGTGGATTTTCTCCCTATTAGGCATAGTGATTCCAGGATGGAATGCACGGTAAATCCTGGAGAGTATGTCTCAGTTTAGGGCCTATTGATCCCTGTATGGGGCTGTGGATGCACGGTAAAGCCTTAGAGATTAGGAGGCACTCAAATTCCTCACGATGTAGGTAGAGAACTCTAGTGGAATCCACATTGATTGGTGTTTTTGGTGTGTTCTATGAGTCTCACGTTCATGCTTGGAATATGGAATGGGGGTGATTATCTAAAGAGAAACTTGGCTCAGCCAATCTATGGTTAGTCGGAATATGGTAGTCCTATCACTAGTTGGTTCACTACATTGATTAATGAGAAATTCATTCCATTAATTTTAAGGTGTAAATGTACCGGTGTATATATGGATTTTGATGGCTGATATGTTTATTATATTTTCTTTCCTATTTTTTTCCCTAAGGAAAAATCATAATCTTTTATTATATATTGAAAAATTACATACAGTATATGTTTGGCAGCATATGCATTCATGTCATTTTGGAATATGTCCAAAATATCTACAATCCCATTCCTGTGAATGGCTATATCAAAAATAAAAAAATCATCACGCATGATGATGTTGTATAGAGTTCAAAACATATATACACCTCGCAGGGTGATGTGCATAAATAAACTAGATATCTACATCATCATATATAGCCAGAAATCTGCAAAAATTTAGGTGCCATCCACCTGATGATATGCCTAATCTATATAAGGTCTGTGATACTATTGGTACTTTGTAGTACCCCTCTATTCATGGATTATCCACTATCCTCTTCGCAGGTGCATGGC
Source organism: Pinus taeda (assembly GCA_000404065.3). Taxonomy (NCBI): domain Eukaryota; kingdom Viridiplantae; phylum Streptophyta; class Pinopsida; order Pinales; family Pinaceae; genus Pinus; species Pinus taeda. The sequence continues at coordinate 58,086 of APFE030092924.1, forward strand.
CTCCTTGGAAAGGTCGTCAGCATAGTTGTTATGCTCCCTATAAATATGATGAACAAGTATGGAATTAAATAGAGATTTTAAATTCTTCACTTCGTCCAAAATGTTTATAAGTGTGTGTGTGTTCCATCTAGTGTTATTGTTGATCCAATTTATAATAATATTAGAGTCACCAAAGATTTGAATATCTATGCATTCATGATTTAGAGCAAAATTGTAATAGATGTCGAAGAGTGATTAATTCTACAAAATTGTTTGTTCCTTCACCCAATCCCATTTCGATTCTGTAGTAATGATGATTAGTAAGGTAGAGAAGGAGCCTCCCCCCCCTCCCCACATCCTTGTTGTTGGGCTGCTCCATCAAAAAAATCCCACGGTGAGGAGTGGTCTATTGGTTCAGGAGCAGTGGGTCTACACGGACGAGGCAGAGAGTATTTTGGTATCTCAAGGTAGGATGCTACGATTTTTTCAGTTATGCTCTGCCATCTGATCATGCTATCCTCAAAAGTCATTTTATTTCCGGCCAACCATATAGCCCAACAAATAATCAGGGGAAGGCATGACAGATTTGTCCCTGTGTGCGCACTGTTCTAGGCTTCCCATGCTGCTGTTATACTATCTCCTTTCCATTCTCCTGTGAATCAGATCTCAGCAGCTACATATCTCCATAACTGTTTTGTGATATTGCAGTTGAAGAACAAGTTCTCTATCGATTCTGAGCTCTGTTTGCATAGGATGCACCAATGAGGACCATACACGAATCGGTGAGTGAGGATGTCCCCGATGGGTACTTTGTTTCAAAGGATGCACCAAAAGAAAAGTTTGTTTCGAGGAGGAGATTTTAACTTCCATATGTTCTGCCACCAATTTTGTATGTTGTCGGGTTGTTTGTCTTGTAGCAGACATAGGTAGCCTTCCTTTGGAGTGTAGATTCCAAATTCTGCCATGCACCACATGAGCTCATCCAGTCCCTCCTTGATACGGATATGTGACTCAATCAAAGCATTTGTATAATTGCTCCAGATAAGGTGCCATTGAGGAGGTAGGTTTAGCTGAGTGTCAGATTTCCATGCTTGAGTAAAAATAGAGGTATTCTCCTGATCCACAATTTGAGCAATTACCTTGATGTCTTGTTGATTTAGAAGTAGAGTGAGCTCTCTTGGGAGAAGACATCGACCCCCTCCCCCAGTCTACGGATCCAGACCAATGTGTGCACTATTACCTGCATTTATCCTCTAGGCTAGGTGGTTTCGAATGAGAGGGAGCAAGAAAAGAAGAGCTTTCGAAACCGAGGATATGACTATCCTATTCCATCGAGGCATCCTTATCTAGTCCATAATTTGGAGAGGCTAGATATATTTGTGATATGAGATGGATGTCCATAGGTTATGCTTGGTAAGGAGAGTCCAACCCCTCTTTGCAGCCAGAGCTTGTGCAAATAAGGTTAGATCTTTGAGGCCCCATCCACCCCACTTTTTGGGCAGCGCAATCTTGCTCCAACTTATCTAAGCAAAGACTCTTTTGTCCTAGCCTCCATTCCATAGATATCTGCAACAAATCTGTTTGAGTCGAGCCAGGATACATCTAGGAATCCATGCTAATGCCATCCAGAATACCAGAGTGGCTTCCAAAACAGATTTGATTAGCACCAACGTGCCAGCTCTAGATAAGAAACGATGGCACCAGTGAGAGATTCTTTTTTCTAATTTGATGACCAACCAAGTCTAATCTGCTATCTTTTGACTCATGTGCTTGATCCAGAAACCTAAGTATTTGAAGCCCTGATCAAGTGGGCGAGGGCTATAAGGAAAGTGCTGCGAGGCAAAGGTGGATTCCTGAGTAGAGGTATGGGCCATCGTGATAGTGGATTTTACATGATTTGCCAACATACCAGTGGCCCTAGAGAAAGTGGCAAGGATCTTGTCAAGGGAAATTGAGTCACGAATGCTTCCATCCAGGAAAATAAGGACATCGTCCATGAAAAGGATTTGAGTGAGGTAGCACTGATCATTGATCTTCAATCCAAATAATCTGCCACTTTGCTTTTCATGATAGATTAGCCTACTCAGACATTCCATGACGATCAGGAAGAGGAGAGGGGAAAGAGGGCATCCTTGCCTGAGTCCTCTTTCAGCATGGAAAAAAAGAGAGGTAGAGCCATTGATGAGGAGACTGAATGTAGGCGACGATATGTAGGCCATGATCCATGTGGTAAAAAGATGCTGGAAGCCCAGATGGATAAGAAGCATTTTTATGTAAAGCCAGCTTACCCGGTCAAAAGCTTTAGCCAGATCGATCTTGAGGATAATCCCCTTGAGTCTTCTGGATCAAATAGAGTGTATGGCTTCTTGTGCAATGCCAATGGCTTTGTGGATCTGTCGATCTTCCAGAAAGGAAAACTGTTCGGGGAGGATGTGCTGAGATAGGATAGGCCTAATATGATTTGCAATGATTTTTGAAATAATCTTGTAGAGACAGTTGCAGAGGGAGATAGGACGGAAATCATTAAAGGATGTAGGGGAATCGGATTTGGGGATGAGGGCGATAAAATTAGAATTGATAGCATTGTACATTTTGCCAGAAGATCGACATTCCTCCACAACCTGGAGAAGGTCCTGGGCTAGAAAATCATAGAAAGCCAAGTAAAACTCGATCGTCCACCCACCTGGACCCGAGCTTTTGTCTTTTTTGAACCACTTTAAGGTCCCTTCAAGTTCCTTCAAAGTGACTGGAGAATTGAGTTCAATCGCTGCCTCCTCCCCCACATATCTAGGAAATTGGCCTGCCACTTGTATGATATCAGCCAGATTGGATTCTTGAGGGAATCTGAACAGAATTTGAAAGTGAGTGGTACCCAACACAGATAGTTTTTTGAAGGAGTCAGCCATCTCTCCATCTGGAAGAGGCATTTTCCAAATTGTATTGGCTATCTTTCTTCCTTTTGCATAATTCTGATAGAATTTTGTCTTTTGATCTCTTGCATGTAACCATATTTCCCTACTCTTAAATCTCCATGTTTTTTCTCTTTCCTTTAATATCTTGTCTCTCTGTTTTTCAAGCTCAATCAGATTTGCTTTCTCTTCTACTATGGCAAAGACTTTGTTTCTGTCATCCAATATATTGTTCAGCTCAGCTTCAATAGCTATTATGGTTTGATCATCCTTCGCTTTTTTCTCCTTTTCCCATGCAATGGATAACTTTTTAAGCTGAGATAGGTTGTGGCAGAAACCTTCAGCCATAGTTCTATGACCGGAGATGGGGAGCGATGTTCAATAGTCCTTGACCAATTTAGTATATCCCACATCTTGGAGCCAAACATGGATAAATTTGAAAGGGGGCTTTTGCTTCGCATCGAGTCCAAGAATCTCCAAATAGATAGGTGAGTGATCTGATATTCCCCCAGACCCAACCCATTGTCTATATCTAGAAAATTGCTAAAGCAAAGGAACTTTAATCAGGAAACAATCAAGCCTCCTAGCCAGAGCTGCCTCCCCAACTCTTCTATTTCTCTAAGTGGGCAAAGGCTTGATCATGGGAACATCAGTGAGATTGTGCTAGTCCAGGATATCCTTGAAGAAATCATTCATGGGATCAACTTGGGCTTGTGATCCCTAGGATTCCCCATAACCCAGTGAAAAGTTTAGGTCGCCCCCAATGATCACCTGATCCACTGATGTGATATCAGTATGAAGGAAGTGCTACCAAAATTCCTCTCTTTGTTGACAGGGACCGTATACATTGATGAATCTGATGGACAAGCTAAGCTCAGCCAAGAATAGATCCAATCCAATAAATCCCACTCCTCCCCAAGTGGCAGATACATTAATGGAGCGTGGATTATATCCAATGGTTAATCCCCCTAATATACCCATAACATCCAGAGAATGGAAATGCCAACCAGGGTTGATGGCAGATAGGGTTTGATCAATGGATTCAGCAGTGCCCAGGGTTTCTCGCAGCATAATAATATCAATGGGCTCATTTTCAAATAACCTCCTCAGGGCTAGCTTTTTGGAGGCACTAGCCATACCTATGCAATTAAAGGAGAGGAATTTCATGGTGGAACCCTCCCAGGGGTGCTCAATGCTCTAAGAACTGTTACCAGGAAATCTAGTGTCCACTTAGAGCTGCTAGTCCCACTAAGACGGGTAGCTATCTTAGAAACAAAAAAACTAAAGTTACTTTCGTTTTCCTTTATGAGAAGTAGATGAGAGGGAAGCAAAGAGTACCAACCTCAGTCTTGCACTTGGTTCCTTGCTTGTTTCCTCTCCCCTCTAACAGATCTTTGCCACTCCTCCCTTGCTTACCCCGCTTCAAAGAGCACCTGTAAAGTCAAAGCAGCATAATACTATTGAAGTACAGAGATCTACAATCACAAACAATATAGGACCAGATATATATTGACCACAAAAATGCATATATCATCAAACATACAAGAATGTGGAGGAAAACTTGAATCGCTTTATTGATAGAGAGAGTAGAAGAGAGGATTATAACCCATTGATCTGACCCAACGTCATCCTCCCAGCATGAAAGCCCTTCTTCACCTCATGAAAAGCTTAGATCACCCAACACTATGATATTCCACCAAGAAACCAACAGCACTTCCTTACAAAATACAAGATTCCAACCTCTGGATCTCTGGGATGAGGGATCCATATATTGATGTTTGCAGGGGGGTGAGTCAACTTCTAGGATTTTGATTAGTGTCCTCTCTCTGATAGTTCTTGGTTCCCTTGGAGATTCATGATCTCTTACTCATCCCTGGGCGAATTCAGAGAGGCAAGTGTCATAGAAGAAGTTTTTGGAAGATTCCATGATCATCCACTTTGCAAACTGTCTCTGCCATTTGTCTACTCTCGCCTATCGCACCCTATAGAAGGGCTTTTCAGTATGCATCACACTTTTTCATGTGGCAGGTGAGATGCATCGCACCCTTAGCACTGAGCAGTCTGTATGGTCCAGTTTTGACCAGTTCTGAGCAGTTTTCCATGGAGAACTTCTGGGAGATGATGTAATCCGCTGACCTTGTTCCTTTAGGGTGTGAAACAACACTTTTAGGGACTCAAAAGCCCTTGGTTTATGGACATATATTATTGGGGTTGCAGTGCCTAAATATGTCTATAACAAGAACCCCTTCCATAGTGGCCTGTTTATCAGAGACTACTTCAACCCCGGCCTTCTGGATAGCTTTGGATAGATTAGATTTGCGGCCCCTGGATGATTGGGTGGTTGGTCCAAGGAAGGTGAGACCAAGACTAGTCTAGATGCAAGAATTCAGTATGAGCTGAGAACGTAAGTAGTATGAGTGGGGCAAAACAAGGTGGTTCGTGGCCGAGGCCATGGGCGAACATGGAGGGGAGGGCAAAGTAGGGGTGGTGGTGGCGATGATGGGCAGGGGTAAGGAGATCTCATATGTAATGGAGGGTGGCCTAATCAATGTTAAAGTAGATTTAGATGATGCACAAACAACATATGACATAGAAGTAAAGTGAGAGGTAGGGGGTGAAGAGAGAGCTGTACCGGCTTTTCTTACGACCTCCGCAGCAGCAGCAGCTCTAGCCCGAGTTAGTGGGGGTGAGGGCATTCTGTAATGCTCCTCCGTAGCCTTTGAGGATTCACCATGATTATGATCTTTGAGGACCGATACTGGGGTGCTGATTCAATTTGCAGTAGCTTTTTCTTTTTGTGGTAATGGTGAGCCGTGGGGTTCCGCTGATTTCATGAGCATAGGGCATTCCTTGAATACATGCCCTACCTTGTGGCACCTCCTACATCGAAAAGGAACCCCCTCATAGTCTAGAATTTGGACTCTGGTATAATGCCGCCATTTGCGAGTAATCTTCTCTTCCAGACCCTCCCTTGTGTCCAAATGCACCAGGATTCTTGCCAACGCTCGATTTTTTGACTACATATAGATCTTATTGTAATTTAGATAAGTGCTGAGGGCATTCTCGATCCTTATAAACACAGGTTCAAACCAATATTGAAGAGGTAGTCCTGGTAAGCACACCCATATGGGGCCTGCACCTATTTGCTCCCGCTCTGGATCGAATAATGGAGACCAGTGCTTGAGAAGGACAGGTGCCATCTCAATATGCCAATATTTCACAAGTACTAATTCTATGTAGTCTACCTTGGAGAAGTGCAGCACGAGCCATCCCCTTGCTAGACTCTGGACTTCTGGTAACTCTTGTAGAGTGCCTCCCCAAATTTCTTTTACCCAGCTGATTAGCGTAGCCACAGAGTATGCCCTTCCTCCTACATGCCCGACGAGAACCGTATTGGCCTTGTCTACTACCTCTCCCATCGGAATGTCTTCGCCAAAAGTAATAGTGAGGTCCTTCGTTGTGGCTTTCACGCACTTAAATTTCCTTTTTCCCGTTCGTGGCACCGATGGGTGTTCTTTCAGCGGATCCGATCCCTCAACCGCCTGTGGGATTGATGTTTTGACCTTAATAACCAGAGAGTCAAAACATCCAGAGGGAATGGAATTAGGGTTAGGTGAAGATTGGGGGTTTGGACAAGGAGGGGGCAAAGGGTTGAAAGAAGGGAGCGGATCAAATGCGGGCAATGGAGGCGAGACAGCAGTGAGAAAATTGAGAGTTCCAGGAGATGAAGGAGGGCAATCAAGGCCCGATGATTCTAGGGAGAGTGAACTGAATTGAATCGGCAATGAGGAATATCCAGGCAGCAAGACGATCAGCGCAGATACTGGATTTGAGAGCCTAAACTGTTCAGAGCAGTCTAGGTTAGGGTTAGGGCTACAACTACCGAAGATAGTATGTCCCTCATACGGGTCCAGGGAATAATCTATCGCCTCCTCGTTGATATCCATTCTGTCCATAGTCGGAAACTACCATTGAGACTGTTAGAGAAATAGTTGACTGCGAGCGCAAGGGCTGGATGTCGACAAGTTGGGAGAGTTAGCAATAGCTACAACAACAAAAATTCGTGGTTTACTGCTGTAAAATTGTTTTAGACTGTCTCTTTGCAAGTGTGGTGATGCGCGCACCCCACCTACCCGCCTACGGCCACATCAGAGCCCAAAACATCCTCGCTCCTATTGTCCATTTCATTATTCCATCATGTGTCAAATTATTTTATTGTATTTTTGTTCCTATTATGCTGGTTATATGTACATTTTATGGCAGTAGCTATGTTTGGCTCTCAGCATGTTTTTAATTGTATTTGAATGGATATTGTATCTATGACCTAATATATGATAAGGTAGCAAAATACATGAGGAAACAATGGTTCATGGAGATTCTCAGATAAGAATGAGATCCCTACACTTAATTATGTTGTTTACACCTGTAGGTTACATGTTGACAATATGTTTGACGAAATGCCTGTCATGGCTAGTAGGGATTTGGTTAAGGTCTTGATCAACTATTTACTTTTGCGGCATTGATTCCCTATACTTTACTTGATTCCAAGATTTCATTCCATTCTAGGCAATGGCCTAGGCTCTGGGCCTGAAGAAGTGGATTCATTCTCGAGGTCGTTCACACAGAACTGGAAAGTTTGGTCCACAGTCACTGGAAAGTAGGCCTATGAGAGCGACTTTAGGTCTCTGGTCGCTCCCTTTACCATAGAATGAGAGTGACTATGGCCTCAGAGGTCCAAAAAAACTGTAGGACCTAGGGACAGGCTGTATGAGTGGCTAACTTGTCTCCTGAGGGTTCAACCGATAATGTTGGATGATTGTGTGTGATTTTTTGTTGATTCTACTTCCTTAAGGTCACCTAGGAGGTCGAATCTAATCATAGTAGCCTCTTGTCTCATGTTTACACTGGTTGGCATGGTTACTTGGGTGGATGTGGGAGGAGGGTGTTACAGAGTGGTATCAAAGCATGCTTCAATTTTTGGACTGGATGGGTTGAATGTGTTAGTCATGCATACATGTAAGTTGCATGTGTGTCTCCTGCACTTGCATTTCATGTGCTTGTTGCATTCCTTGATGATCGATTAGGGTTGTAGTATGGTTATCTTGGAGAATTTGATATTGATTTCATGAAATGTATTTATCATGAGTACGTGATTAGTTACGTATGGTTGTATGTCGCTTATATTTTTATTTTATGGTGCCTACTTACATCCTTGTATGTTAGGTTACATTCTTGAATATTTAGATTACATGTATCAGTCTTGTAGGTTGATTACAAGATTTGATCGCTTATGTTTGACTACATGAGTTTATCCGTAGGCGTAGTTTATTTGACATTGCTTATGCATACTATTGGTTGCATATGGCAATGTGTACAATGGATTAATGGTTGTTTTCATGCATGAGGTCATGGTTTGTGTACTGGATATGGTCATGCAATGATGACTAGAATCTAGCTAGAATGATGTGTGTATGGTTTGGTACTCATTTGTTATATGTATATCTACAGTTGTTATGCATGTATGGTCTTGGTTATAGTTTGAATAGTAGGTCAAAGATGCCTTATGAAGTCATTGTATGCAATTTAGGTCATCATGGTGCTATTGGTATGTTATGGTGCAAATGTGTTGAATGAGGTAAAGCAGGAGATGCAAATCATCAAAATGAAGTTGCAGCACTGGACCTCGAGGCAAGAGAATGTCATCATACAGGTTTGGATGTTGGGCATGCAGGTATGTAGGTTAAGGATTTTTATATGCATTAGGGTTATATAAATTAGGTTTATGTACATGACTTTTGATATTATGGTTACATACATGATAGATGATAATTCATTAGCATAGTCATATGCATATGTGTTGGATAGTCAAGAATGATGGTAACCTATTGTTGTAAGCATTGCTATCATTGGTTAGGTTAGATAACTTGATGAATATGTTATATGAGATGTTGTTGATGAGTATGTTATAGGTTAACTTGTTGTTTCTATATGATAGTTAGCTTGACGATTCGGTTTTATGTTGTTGATGAACATGATATATAGATTATTGTTGTTATGTTCTATTAACTTGATGATTAGTGGTATTTCATTGAGATCTTGATGTTGTAATTTGGATCGGTCATATGTGTGATGGTTATGTTAATTGCATTGAAGATATTGATTTTATATGTATTGTGTTAATTTGGTTTGACCTATGCAGATGGTTATGGTTGCGATATTCAGGTATGAGCCAACATATTTGTGATATGGTGTTGTACTAATCTAGATTGATTGTACATATGTGATTGTTATGCATGAAGTACAAACACCTATGAGCTTATGACATGAACATGTTAGTTAGTTACTGCTACGGATATCATGATTTATGTATCAGTTGATATGTTGTGAAATTGTATTGTGCTAACCTAGATTTATTGTGTAGACAAGATAGCCTCCCCTGATATCCATTAAGGTATGAGTTTTCTTAAGTCGTATATTTGGTGCTTGGTTGTTTGATTATGATGTCTATTTGGTGTTTGAGTGTTTGCTGCCTAGTTGATTTATTTAACATGGTATGTTTACAAGTTGGTTTAATGTTTGATGAATTTCATAATATGAGTATGTGTTTCAATGATCTTGCTTTAAGATAGTTTTACAAACAAATATGTGTTGTGACAGTTGATATGTACTTGAGTGTAGTAGGTGATAGTTGTAGCATTATGTCTAGTGACTATGAGTTAACTATGTATTATGAAAGATTGTTATTCTTGATAAATTTTGATTTCACATTGATAGATATTATTGTCTTGATATTGGAACATGTGGTTGACATGTGTGAGCAGTTGCAGGAAACATGCTTGGTATTAGCGTGACGAGGTAATAGTTGATGTGTTTATATAACTAACAGTTGGGTGATGTGACAACATATATTAAGCCTTGGATGCAACAAGGAAAAAGGTAAAAGAAAGGAATTGGGCAATAATTTACTTGGCTAGGTTTGGAAACCCTAATTCCAAACGAACAAGTGCTTTGCATACAAGGAGTCTTCTTAACCTTGATTTTGTTTGAAATTATGTGGATGTGTGCTAGATTCATGAAAATAAACTTGAGAGATATATTAGCTATTCTTTAGTTACATGTGGATCTATCAAAGGATTGGAATCCCTTGAGATATGGCATGTATGTTCTCAGTTGGAAGAAACCTGCTTGGCATAACAAGATGAGGTAACTAGTGTATTGTTATGTTTATTTATTCACTAATACTTATGTTTTAATGACATAATGATGCAGGGAGATGCATGGTGAGAGAGGTTGCCATGAAATCTTGAAGAAGGCTCTGGTTAAGTTTCCCTAGAAACCGTGGGGATTGAGTCATGGTGTTTGTTGTTAGTTTGTGCTTTTGGTCCTTTTTTGTATTTTCTTGTGTTTGATTTGCAACTTTATTTATGTCTAGAGGATGGCCATACAACTTATTTTGTGGAGTCATGTTGTTATTGGTTTTCATGGTTTTCTTCTTCCTGTTGTTTATTTTCTTGCCTTTTATGTTTTGAGTCTTGGGAATTGGTTGGGAAAGATGAAAGTTAATGGAGCTTAGGGAAAACTATGTAGTACCCAACAAGTAATGTAAGGCTCAGTTGAAGCTTTGTGCATAAGTAAGCACAACAGAAGGTAAGACTATGACAATTTATTGGACTGGATGGTCCATAGTGGTAAATGGATAGTGGTAGTACAAACAAGTGAAAGGTAACTAGAAAAGGTAAAGTAAATGAATCTAAGATGTCAGATTCCTTGGCTATGTTGGGAACACTTGTTCTCAATGTTGTGCATGGTGTGCAAAGATAAAGGGATTTCTCTTAACATTAGCCCTATACTATCTAGTAATTATGTTATGAACATGATTATGTTGAAGTTTATATGTATACATGTATGTATTTATGTATGTTGTGTCTGATAGGATCATGATGGTTATATGCTAGTGATTATGTATATGCATTCATGTATCTACGTATTTATCTCACTGTTTGATAAGGTTGTTAGGAATCATTCTTATGAAGGGATGATTGAGCCTTATGCATGTGAATGCAATGAAAAAGTTCCTAGCTATTAGGAATAAAGTGGGAAGAGTAGTCATGACAAATTGTTGACGGTGTTGGACCTGCCAACACGTAAAGGGATCTCCCCGGTAAGAAGTCCCAATTAGACCTCAGACCATTTGGTGTAGGAGTCCTAGCAGCATGTCATAAGGTAATACCTTAACCACGATGTCACACAGAGGCAAGTAAGATAACTCTGTCAGCAGAAAGGGTGTGACTAATGCAGAGAGTCAAGGAATGTGTATGATAGGTTCCAACACTTCGAAGGGAGAGGAAGGTGAGAGTGAGTTCCAGGTTGAAAGGGATCAATCCTAACTCGGCTAGGAATGCATCACACAAAGGACATGCACAGTTTCCTGTGGACTAGCCCACTCGGATGCGACAGTCACAAAATACAAGGTAAGATAACATGAACAACACTCACAGATCAGTCTGAGACAAGTGTGACGATTGATATAGCAAGGTTCCTGAGAAAGGTCTGTCTGATGTCTAGCAGAGTAGTCGACACACATGGTGACAACATTAACAACATATGCAACACATTAACAACAAGATTCATATAATTGCATACAAATCAGTTCATATACAAGTACATAACTTAAACAACATATATCATTAAGGAAACCGAAACAGTACAACTACAATAACAACATATGCATGAAAATGTTCTCGCTCTTATTATTAAAGAAGCGTAAGTCACAACCATACAATACAACATGTAAACCTTCTAGCCCCAATAGTGGAACGTTATAGCCACATCCGTCTACTCCTCCAAAGAGATGTACTAGCTTCGTGCAGTGGAGAAGCCAAGACGCATTACAATACTATCCAAGCCTTCTTCAAGATAGTCTTAGTAGAAGCTTGGCTAACCAAAAGCCTATACACTGAGTTCTGAGGATCTGTTTATAGCAAAGGGTGGGGTGACCCTTGACATTCCCCTTTGTGACAATTCAACTACCCTCATGACTCTTCACCTACTCTATGACTGCTACATCCAACTGTTGACAATTGACTTACACTTGACATGACTCAACATTACAATGCACATGTACTCATGTGAGACAACATGGCTTGAGCAAGCCTTTCAAGAAATCACTAACACTCAGTTTGATGTGGTGAGGCCAACTCTTTAACATGTTTATGATGAGGAAGCTGGTGAGCTGACACCAAGCTTGGTCGTCCTTAATGGTGTGCATGCACCTCATCATGACATCTTTCTGAAGTGAACTCTTCCTTTCGTTGCAATAAGTGTGTTACGTTCCTATGCCAATAGGAGTCATAATTTTGAATGATTGAGATTAAACCTTGTAATATTGTACATACCTATGCTTTACGCAAATTTTTTCCATATTAAAAAAATTAAAAAATGTAAAGAGGGTATGTCCTAAAAGCATAATCAAAGGTCACAAAAAAATGAAATATATGAACCCCAAAAGACAAAAGAGAACATGGAAATTTTGCAAGTCAAAATGCCACTACTATTTACTTGTTATGCTTAACAAATGATTGTGTACAACTAGTTACTTATGCCACAATCCATGAATAGTCAAAATGTTTAAACTTGGCTATTTCATGTTTTTAATTTCATGTTTACAGATAGAGAATAAAATCTGACCAAACAGGGTAATCATTGCAGATAATTAGATAGGTAGAGTAAATAAAAGGAGCTCAATTGTTTAATTTGAGCCCTTGGATAAGATAAGGTTTGATTTATATAGTTTGCTATGTAAAGAAAAGAAAATATTGATAAGGGTTTGCTAGCTTAAATGCACCCTAATAAAGTAAGGAAAAATGGTAGGATAAGTAGATGGGTAAATAGAAGAAAGGTTGTAGAAATATGATGATTGATTAGACAAAAAGCATATTTATCATTTTTCATCATATGTTCCAAATATGAATGGACCATCAAGCATGTAAATGGATTTCAAAGTCAATTAATTAACTTCCCCCATTCATTCACCTCTTTACTTAACTGATTTCCCATGATAAAGTTCAAAGTACTTAAAACCTTTAAGTCAAAGAGGCTCAGAGAATTTCTCCGACTTTTGGAGGGAATGGACCCTCGGCTCAATAACTTAGGGATATCAAGTACTAGATTCCCCTCATAAAAGTTCACCTCCCCTTCAGTTCATTCATTTTCCTAATAATACTCCTTTTTCTAAGGTTAAAACACTTTTTACCTAGGAAAATCATTTCTCCCCCAAATGAAACATTTTTCATACCAAAAACCCACAAAAAATGCTTTACCCTAAGTATTAATGTAAATATGTGAAAAATGTGTAATACAAAAAAATAATTTTGCTTAGTGTTTTTACCTTTTCTGCCCATTTTTCATATTAATTACTAACTTTATTATATTAAATCCAGATAAAAACTTGACTTCCCGTATATATTTAACTCCTATGTACAAATTAACCCTACACCCCAGTTTAATTATAAACTATTATTTTCACCTTAAAACCCGACCAAAACCTTTAACTGGTCGATCTGCGATCAAGTTAATAAAGTCCCCTTTAATCCTCCGTTAATTACCCCGAAGCCCTAATCTCAATTTAAGCCTGATACCACCGTAATAAAGTTCCCACCGGGCCCCCCACTAGCCTACATGCAGCTTCTCCACCCGATCACCATGCAATCGTCCCCCTCCTCATGCTACGGCCCTCATCCATATCGAGCCAACCCGACGTCTGTCCTTTACCCACCCAATAAAGTGGTTTCCCCCGTGACCCCCAATGTTACGTGTCATTCGATGAGTGGAAGCGGGCGACCCTTCCCAAATACCACCGAACACCCAAAAGCGGTGCGCAATGAACCACTTACCGCCCTCCCACTACATGATGAATTAACCACTATTCACCCTGTACCCGCCAAAAAATAACTTTTGTGTATAAAAGCCAAAGACCCCAAAATTGTTCGTTTTTGCTGAATTGTCATCTGCAAGCTTTTGTACACATGCACGACACCTACAAACGTCGAAGCCATCAACCCACATACATTTCGCTCCGAAGACGCTACAAATAACCCTATTGGCCTTACAACCTATACAAAGCCCATTTGACTACTTGCAGTTGCCAGCCACCCTTCTCAGAGCCAATTCACACCAGTTCCAGGTATTTAAACCAGAATTCACCAAATACCCTGTCAATTTCAAAGTAACCAATTGCTGCGTATTTTTAGTTAAGTTAAAATTAACTAAAAATACTCAAGAGCTCAAGCCTACTCCTTGTACAACACCGTTGCCCTAAAAAACATGAAATTACCCCCCATACTCAAATCTACAAGAACTGAGTATGGTTATCCCAATTTCTATGGATGTGAGACCCATCTCTACACCCTATTTAGACCTAGACCACATTCCCCTAGCTGACAAAGATTTCCAGATAAACGATACAATTGTCATAAAGCTCCTACTCAAAATACATTGCCAAAGTAGGGACAAGTTCCTGAACCATGCTAATGAAATTGGCCTTTGGGAGTCAAATTTGCCCAAGTACTAGCTCCCCCAAGTCCACATTTTTCCTAAAATTGTGCACATGTGCCATGCTTGTTACGTCCCAAGTCACAGAGCCATCATGTCTCATAACCAGAAGGTCCTTTTCGCCATCACTGCTGAGTCTATAAATGAAATGTTGCAGCTCCAACCAAGGCCAAACCTAACTCCCCTCTCAATTGGAGATCTGTTGGACTTATATCCCAAATTCATCTTTGCAAAATTGGCCCAATTGCTCCAAACCTTCATCAGAGAAGAGAATCACCTTCCTAAAGACTCCCCTCCATATGTAGCAGCTATATTTTCCCCTTGGGGTCGAAGTATTGTAGCCATGATATCTTGTGTTTTGGGTTACTCCACAAGTGAGTATATTGATGAAATTATCCTGGCTTTCATGTCCATCTATACCCCAGGACAGCCTGCTGCAACCATTTATGACTTTGCCACATTCATAGCTGACAGGATGCATGAGCAGTTCACAAGAATGGGGAATGAAAGGTTCTTCAAATACTCTTTAGTTTTATACCATATGTTCTTATATTATCAATCAAATAAGTTCCCATTCACCCTCCAAAAACTGGACACCAAGGGTCAACCCAGGTCAGTGATTTTTTGGACCCCATTAATGCACAAGTATCAGTCTCCATACTCTTATTCAGAACTTATTGACTTATTTCTACATCCAGTTATGACAATGTTGACTGGAAATGCTCCTCCAAGAATTAGTTCAGAAATAAAGAGAGTCCTTCAACTGTCAAAATAGACCAAAGTGGGTGATTGGTACCTTTACCATAACCACATAGAAATCAGGATATATGGTTGCATGCTTGCACCATACAAATTGCCAAGATACCTCCCTATGAGGTTGTTTTCATTAGAATACTACAGGAAAATTATCAATGCAGATGAGATAAACTTTCTAAATGCCAAGAAGAAAGCCAATTTTAAAATAAAAGACCAGTTAGGCCCCTTCATGTGTAACTCTAGGGAGGCTGGGAAAGAGGTAGATTTGATACTACGGAAGATGAAGTTCCAGAGAAGTTTTGTTTGGAGATATGACCCTTTGAATTCATCACCAAGAAGAGGAAAAAGGTCAAGTTGGGACGTTTTATTCACCATCCCATACCTGAGATTGAAGCCTATGCCAACCAATCAGAGTGGGTGGAAGGAACCCTAGTTGATCAAGACAGCACCAAAATAGACATAGAGAATGCTCTAATCGAGCTTGAAAAACAACTTGATGAGGGTTCTTTGCTTCACGTGGCAGAGTAGTCAAAAAAGCTAGGGAAATCAAGCAAACCAGCGACAACCATGAGTACCCCCTCAGTTGTATAGACTCCTCTAAATGAGGAGAAGAGCATAAAAAGAAGTAGGGAGGAGGCCACCACATCAGCAAGGGCCACTTCACAAACTTATGCAGATACAAACCAAGCAAAAAGTTAGAGAGTGAATCCTGTCTCTAAATAGGAATACACAGAGGAAACAACAGAAGTCACCAACATAGAAGGAAAGAGGAGCAGGCCCATTACCCTATCGAAAGGCACACCCTCCACATCACAAATTCACAGGTTGGAAAGGCAGCTTAATCTTTAGGTATCTTCCTTCAGAATGCCTACTAACAAAGACCAAGACATCAAGGAAAGGTAGAGGGAAATAAAAGCAAGGAATGAGAAGCTTACGGTCAAAACTTATGCCCAGTACCTGAAGATTGCCCCTACCAATCAAAGCAAGCTAATGTCGGCCTTTGATATCAAAGAGGGGAAATGTAGATGACTTTTATCAAGCCTAACTAGACAGCCAAAAACAACCTTAGATTTCAAGAAAGTAGATTTTGAAGTGTTGACAAGGGATATCCATCCTATAGACCAGATTGAGCTACACAAACAAGCAGGGGAGATGATATACTCCACATTGACAGGAAAGGCCATTGCTTCCCACCAACTACAGAATTCCTTAAACAACATATATGCACAATTCCTTAGAGGACTTAGTAATCGAATTGGGACATGATCCCAAGGATATAAAATCCAGAGAGAAGCTAATTAAGAAGAAAAATGATGATATCTTTGCACTCAAGAAGCAGCTAAAGATACCCCAGCTGCATCATCCACAAACATTAGAGGTCCTAGAAGCTCAGCAAGGACATGAAGAGCTCATGGACTTGGTCCTGAAGCTGAATGATGAACTCAAGGAGACAAAGAAGGAGTTGGACAGTTTAATTCAATCAAAGTAAAGTGACTTGGCCACAACTTCCATAACTGTCACCCCCATCGTATCCACAACAGTTCCTTCTACACTAGTAGCATCACTGGCACCCAAAGCTCCACCTGCAACAACATTACCAGTAACATCAGAATCTACTACAGCAGCAGGTGCATCAAGAGAGAAAGCCACAGAACTTGTGAAAGCCATGGAAGATATGTCTATCCAGGCTACAAAGATGATAAGATTGAAGGAAAAGGTGGCAAGTTTGGAAAATGACTACAAACTTTCCCAACTCAAGCAGAAATAAGAAACACAAAGTGTTATAGACATTTTTGGGCACTGCAATCGCAATCATAAATGTCCATAAACTGAGGGCTTCTAAGTCCCTAAAAGTGTTGCTTCACTTCCTACAGGAACAAGGTCAGCTGATTACATCATCTCCCAGAAGTTCTCCACTAAAAACTGCTCAGAAATGGTCAAAACTGGACCATACTGAATACCCAGTGTAGAGGGTGCGATGCATATCAC
>APFE030092930.1:0-12346 GCA_000404065.3 Pinus taeda
TGAGGAAAAGTTTGTATTTCTAGAGATTTGATTCCTTTCCCATTCTCACTCGGTAAATGCGGAATTAAAATGAATCTATATTAGTTCTCAATAATATTATTTATCTTATATTTAAATTTCACATCTCTCTATATAAGAATATTATTATTTTTAATTTTATTAAAACCCCTCACATATATATAACTAGTTTTTTTTTCTCTGTAAAAACTAATTCTATTAAGAAGAAGTATGGTACAATATGAAGTTACAACCGAGAAAAGCAAGAAAACGGGCAGCCGAAAAGGATTGACTATCCACCTCGGCCCCTTGGAGAAAACAGGAAGAGAGCAGTGCTAAGCAAGAAGTAACAAGAAGAACAGAGTAACAAGAGCAGAACAGAGGATTCTACCCAACGTGGGTAGAATCAACTATTCGGCATTTTTTTCCTTTCTTTTTACCAACTTTGACCCAATCAAGATGACTCTGCTGAGCTGGCATGATTTGCAAACTGAGCTGGGCTGTCGGAGAGGTCCCCTTGTCTAAATCCAAGGGAGAGGACTCGTGAGTTCTTTTCTGTGAGTTTGGTGGGACAGTAGATTCCTCAGGACCAGTCGAGGGCGGATCCTGTGCCATCTTTGCTTCCATTCCTTCCGCATCCCCTTCCTCTTCTTCTGAGCTGGAATCAACATCATCCATGGGAGGAGGATCATGAGGTTTCCAGCTTTTTGATTTCGGCTAAGGATTGGCTTTCTTCTTTTAGGCAGACATCGAGGGACAAGAGCTCTGAAGGTGCCCTGTGTGATGGCAATTTTGGCAGTGAAAGGCTGTGTTCTCGTAATCTAGGGATATATATATAGTTTTAATAAAATACAATTCTCTTTATTCCCTTTGACATCTTATATTCTTATATATATAATATATATATATATATATATATATTATATATATATATATATATATATATATATATTATATATAATATTATATATATATTATATATTATAAGTTCAAAAGCTTTTTCATTAATCAAAATGTATGTACATAGATGTCAAATGCATTGTGGCCTTACCCCCAGATTTGTTGACCAATGCTATTACCATGCTACAAAAAAAAAAAAAAAACCTATTTAAGAGGTTCACAACTTGATAAGCCTTACACACCAAAAAACAAAAAAAAAACTAGAAAGACACCTGTTACCATGATCAATTATCAAAAGTGATAGAAGTAGGATTGTCTAGCCACATTCCTCGAAGAGGAGGTGGGCGGTATAAACAGTGGACATGTTGCTCAAAGAGAGCAAGCCATGTTTCTAACTTCTCGAGTTTATCTGCCACCAGACTCTGACCACGACAAACAACCACAATTATCTCACGAACATGGCATTGAAAGTAATGGATTTGATCCAACATGGCTACAACTGCCTCGTGTTCTTCTCTCCTAACCCTTTCATGAGATACTAATGTGTCCATGATAGATTGGAACATGTCCTATTATGTTGAAGTTCTCTTGTTTTGACCAACAGTTGCACGTCCAATCGACCCTGCGTTTCCCATCCTTCTACTCTGCCCCCATGAACTCGGATCTCGTCCACGACCTATACCCCTGCTTCTACTTCCTACTCCATCGCCACCATGTTCTAGGATCTTGCCACCCCTGTTGCCCAAAGAACCGACCAACGATATTCTTCCATCGCATGCTCCACGACCCCCACAAGCTTTGTCTCACAAAATACCCACACAATGACTATTATTGTCGGCACCGACACCCACACCGCCACCCCAAGCTCCAGCAAGCTCGCTCGTCCCCTGTCTGAGCCGAAACGATTTCATCTTCTTTAGCAAAGGATTTCTCGAGGATTGTGGAACTATCTTCATCATGAAAGCCCAACCAAAACCCAAATGCCCGTGACAAACCCAATTTGTTGCCAACATCCACCCAGTCAAACCCTGAACCATGCCACCAATAGCAACACACCTTACCAACGAGTCGACCCCCACTTAAGTCCCTGCACCCCACACCATAGTCATAATAGGTGAAATGACCTAGCCCCACAGGTCTCCACTATCTGAATTTGCCACGAATCTATCAAAAACCCAAGCCAACACTACTAAACAACCCCTCACCTGGAGAATCCAAAATAAAACCTCATAGCTAAAAACAAGGAAGGTCGAACACCCAGTCTCCCAAAAACCCAATCGACGGCATAGCCACTGGGCTTCCCCAAAAGAAATTCTTCATCATGTGGCCCCAAGAAAGAAAAACCAAACGAATCCGATCATGAAGAACTAATATATAACCTACACCAGAGGCTCAACCATTGCAAATTACCACCACTAGAAACCTTGGCATGGTTGGCAAAACCGCCAACCACCTTACACAGGGAACCAAAGCACCACCACTTGAAATACCCATGCAAGAATATATCCAGAACCAAGACACCTATACCCAATACCAATCACTTCTCCAACCAGCACTCCCTCCGGCCAAAGAAGGAAAAATAAAGATTCACCCAGAATGGCAAGGATGTTACCTTACTAATCCCGCAGGAGGAGTGATAATTGGAGGTTCACCACCAGACCCACATGACCCGATGAAATGGAAACACAAACAATTTTGCATTCCCACAAAGAGCCTAATACCATCCAAACTGCTGTGAGCTCGACACTACTTAACCACCCTATCGCAGACACCATGGATCCCCGAGATTGTCTAGCTCCCTCTCGCGTAGGCGAGGAATGATGTTTCACATGCTCTGAAGTAGTACCATTAACTAAAGCATAATGAGAAGGTAGATTACCTACCCTCCTCCACCTATACCAAATGCCATATATCATTCTTCGCATGATAATGAATTCCAAATGTGCACCACCCCATCGAAGATTTTTTAATGTAATTCTATAATAAATATTAAATTTTCTATATATTTATTTATTAAACTAAAATAAAAATATGAAATATTAGATTAAAAAGAATGAATTATCATTCTTAATTTTTTTTAATTTAATATACATATTTTTGAATCTTTATATATAAAAATTAAATAAACACTTTTTTTAATGATATTATATTTTTATTATTATTAATTATTGAATATTCCATTGTTATATTTCATTTAACCCCTGAGTAAAAGCGATAAACACTTCCCCCAAAAAAATTTCATTAATAGTGGGATATGCATTTCTAAGTACCAAGCAAAAGTCTTAAAGTTCGAACTTGCAGGTCATTTCTAGCTGGCAAGCAAAGTCTTGAAGTTCCACGTTGCAGGTTAGGCATCCTATGAAGGATTGAAACGATAAATCAAAATATTAAAGAATTACCCATGAATAGAAAATGAAATTCGGAGAATAATGAAAGGTACATTTTCCCTTTTACCTTTTCTTAATCCAACAAAAGGCTGGATGATTCCCTAGGGAATTTGTTTGAATGGTAGGCCTTTTATCATTTATTTTATGAAAGTTAAACTCTTTATTTGAACCAACCGACAGCAACCCGAGGCGAATTCGGGGAAAGGAAGGCATGATGATATTTATATATGGTTCGTCAAAACAAGCATGATTTACCACAGGCTGTAATCACACATTCCACGGCAACGCCATCAAAACTTCCACAGTAATCCCATGAGCAACAACACTATTTCACGATTTTCACTTGTTCTAGTGCTCTCCTCTTTTCTTTTCCTAAGGAAAAAATGGAAAATAAAATTGAGTCAAAGAAAATAATTAATAACAAATTTAAAATTTTAGAAGAGAAGGTGAAGAATATAATCTTAGCTTTAGAGATTCACGTGCAAAAAAGAGTTAAATTATAGGAAATGAGAAGACATAAACATTCAATCAAGAAATTGTAATTTGATAAAAGATATTAAAGATTCAAAAATAAAAATTAAATAGCAATTTGGATCTAAGTGATATGGAAAATAAAGTAGATATCAAGCTTATCAAAGAGGAAATGAATAATCGAATTGAACTAGATCACAAGTATAATAAAAGAACTTTGAATCTCATAATTGTTAAGGTGAAGTTGGGTTAAGGAAGCAGGTTCAAAGTGTAAATAAAGCTAGAAAGGAATAAAAATTGATAATAACTAGAAATAAAAAATATATTAATAGGGATATAAACCATAGTGATAATAACAAATGAACTAGTAACAATTATTCTTTTCTAAAATTGTGATGGATTTCCATGGTGTAAAGGTCCCATTTTAAGTTGGATCCCAAGTGAAATTATTAATATATTTTTTGTTTAGAAAGGAAATAATGATGAGTCTAAGGTTCCTCAATAGAAATCTTATTATAGAGGAATTGTGGGAATATCTTGTTATATAAAAAGAAATGTTTCTCCTCAGATTAAGCTTCACAAGATAGGCCACTTCAATCAATATATTTGGATAGATATATCTAATATTAATGTTAAGATGATTTCTATTCCAATTTGTAATTGGCACATATTAATTCCACCTTTCATAAGTAAAACATTCTAGATATGTACACTTTGAGAGTGATCTCTATGTGTATGATGTACATATCATGTTTATGTTGGTGAGACATGGACTATTTTAAGTCATGTGTGCCCATGTGTTCAATTTATTGTGTTTACATTCATTTTTTTAGGGCTAGGTTCCTGTGTGATTTTAGGCTAGTGAGTCTATGTGCTAAAATGCCAAGAAGCCTACTTATGTACACATCTAATCACATAAATATTAATAAAATACACCACTACTGTGACCATGCTAGACAAGAGAGCATGGGAGGCTGAGATTCCATGAGTGTGAAAGTAGGCTAAAGGATAAGTGGTGAAGGGCTTAGACTTAGTAGGCTAAGTTATTATTAAAATAATCCTAAGTAAAAAGTGCACATGTTTTTATTCTAAGTACATAAAGTGACTTTACTTAGTGACATTCTTTAGGAGTCTTGAGTTAGGAACCTTGGAAGAGTAGTGGCATAACTTGATGGACTATGGGTGTATGAAAGGGGGTGCATTAGCAGGTTGTGTGGGATGATGGGGGAAGCGAGACTATTGGTTGGGAGCTATTGGGGTTAGATACATAGCCCTATTCATATGTAGTACTAGTTATGTACCATACTTGGCTTTGGGTAAGAATTTGTGCTCGTGGAGTCATGGTACCAAACTAGGGGTCGCCCATTATTGAGAGATTATGAGCAATGTGGTCTATAGTTGTGTGGAATTTCTATTTTATGGAGCCAATCAATGCTTCCTTTAAAATATAAGTCCTTATTTTCATGTTTATCTATTTTTCTTAATTATTTATGTATTTTTACATGCTTCATATGAACAATAATTTAAATGGTGTTAATTATACATTTATGTTCTTGTATATGAGAGAATTACATAGTAGAATTCATTAGATGCACACAACATATGCTATAAGAATTGAATTCAAGGGATAAGTTTAGAAAAATCAGATTATAGAGATAGTGATATGCCTTGGTATGTTACTAGTTTGTTATATGATAAAAAATTGATTTATAATAGCCTAGAATAATATATTCATAGTCTAAGGAATGGAGGTGCTATCCTCTTGTTATAGTATTTTAATACTAAAACTACAACTAACCAAGCCATTCTTTTAAGCAATGATTCCAACCTTTATTCTCTATGGTTAGATGAGGGCATTCTTTTAGCTAGTATATAACAAAAGAACTTTGAGAACCCAATTAAGAATTTATTTGATGTCGAGATGGTAAATATTTGTACTTCTAAATACCTAATAATATGAAATGGTTTAATTAAGACGTCAAACTCAAACTAGGTGACTTGTATTCATGGGCTCAACAATTATGTCATGGCTTGTGTGATATCTAATATCCCTATTCTAAAGGAAACAAAAATCACCTCTTAAATCTCCATGCTATTAACCCTAATCATGGACACTTAACTTTAAACTTTTCCATACTAATATCCCCATGCAAGTGAATGTTGAAAATCAAAGGTGCCTACCTTTTAATAAAATTAAAGTTGATATCTTCTTAAAGTATTTAAATAAAAATTTAAACCTCTTAAGTTATAAGGAGAATGTTAAAATATCTATCATAATTTTACTACAACCTTTTCTACTTCCATAAAGGAGTTCTCCATTGAGGTGTCACATGAATCAAATAATAGAACATCCAACCCTTTGAATGATAATGATTGTAAAATTTCTAGGAAAGAAATTAACAATGCTTCTAATGAACCTTTAAAGCTCAATAAGACAAAGATCTATAAATATTTTATTGAAATAATGAAATGTGTTATATATATATATTATATATATTAATATTATATATATATATATATATAATATATATATATATTATATAGAAAGTAGGAGAAATTGTTGCACCTACCTAAATCTAATTGTAAGAAGTTTTGGAGGAAAATTCTAATTTGTAAAACTAAAGGCAATAATATCATTCCCTTGAGAAATTAGAATTCCTACCTTAAACATATTTATGAATCCCATAACCCTATGGGAACCAATTTAAATGTTCCTATAGAGGATGGAATATTTTCTCTAGAAAACATAGATTTTTGCGTTAAGTGGATCACAATTGAGAACGATAAGGGCATTGAAGGCTACCAAGCTTAATTTTTTTAAATAGTAGGGTCTATCCTCATCCCTCACAGATGTAAGCTCTTCAATTTGGTAATGAAGCAAGGCTTCCCTAAGCCTCGAATATGGAGCTTCATTGTGCCTACCTTTAAAATTGGGGAAAAAAGCAATCCCTCCAATTACAGGACCACTATGATTACACTCATTTTATTCAAGTTGTACAAGATTTTTTGGAAAAGAAGATTAGCTAATGGTTGGAAAACCATAATAAAAGAGGTAAGGGTGAAGCTGAGTTTTAGAGATAGCATTCTACTATGGATCACCTTCTTACTATCAGGATCATTGCAAAGGAGTGTTGTAATAATAAAATCAATCTCCTTTGTTGTTCTCATGAGTTAAGAAAAACATTTGACACCATATCCCCAAGAAAAACCTTTTGGAAGAGGATTAAAAAATAAAGGTTCCTTCTGAGTTGAAGGTTGATTTGACAAGGTTATATGAGAATGTTATTTCCATTTTTAGGATAACTAAATGTTGGTCGAAAGAAATTTACTACAATATCATAGTCAAACTAAGGTGTCCCTTATC
Source organism: Pinus taeda (assembly GCA_000404065.3). NCBI lineage: Eukaryota > Viridiplantae > Streptophyta > Pinopsida > Pinales > Pinaceae > Pinus > Pinus taeda. Next base: position 7,120 of record APFE030092930.1, read on the forward strand.
CCCTATCCTTTCTGGCTTACACATTGATAAGTTAGAAGAGTGTTTGGAAGAAGTAGGTTGTGTTAGCCCCACTCTCACTAGTATAGTCACCACTATTCTTTATGTCATTTTTTTTTGTTTTGTTAGTGATAATTTATTAAAATCTTAGCAATCATTTAATAATCCTCCAAGTTTTATGTTCCAAGATGGTATTTACTATTAATAATGTCAAAATTAAAATCCTAGTAATTAAATCCAAAAATGTCACATATGATACCTTCATATATGACAACAACAACTTGGAGGAATTTTATTTCTACAAATATCTTGAAATTGATATCCATCACAAGCTCAACTAGAATTATAGCATTGCCAAAAGTTTAAATGGAGGATGAAATACCTATGATGGACTTCAAAATTATTACAAGTCAATAGACCTTTGGATATGGGATAATGAAAAATTTCCTCTTCAAAACTCTTTTTGTCCATGTTATTTTATATGGATGTGAAGTTTGGAGGTGCAGTGTCTCCAGAGAGTCGTGGAGAAGAATAGAAAAAATCAAAAGTGGTTTATAACCTATAATCTCGAGATTCAAGGAAATACACACTATCTTATCCTATGTGTTGCACTCTAGAGAAAACCTTTGGCTGCAGGAGGTTAGTGCCTAGGACATTCACAAAGTTGTTTTAAAATTTTATAAATATTTTCCCGGAGACAAAACACTCTTAGCTGTGATATCAATTTAATCTCGGAGACAAACACAATTGACTAGACTAGCCTTTTCTTCGTAGTTATAGACCTTTGAGGGTTTTAGGGTGATATGAGGAAAAACAAAGTCAAGCAGGGTTTTCACCTGATCCATAATGTTTTAGGGTGATATGAGGAAAAATAAAGTCAAGCGGGATTTTCACCTAGTCCAAAATGGAATCCAATGCTAGAAACCTGAGTGAAAAATTATAAACCTAATAGAGAAAACAAAGAATAATGTTTTTATAGAAGATAATAAAGCACCTATTAAAGCCTCTTAAACATAAAAAAAATGTTTTTGTCAAATACTTTAACATCAATAAATTTGAATTTAACTTCAAAAAACACCTGCCAAATCATGTGTTAACTTCGAAAGAAAAACACAAATTTTTGAAAGAACATAGTAAAAAAAACTATAACATATCGAAACTAAAATCACTTTCTCTTTGCATTTATTATTCTCCAAAGAAGATTTTGCAATACATTTCTAGCCAAAATTTTAAGATCTCTAAACCCTTACAAAAGGCTACTTTCAGACTTTTATTCCTTCCCAAGGCTAACTGTACAATAATCAATTACGGAACTAGTTTAAAACAGTTCCCTTTTTCACTGTTAAAAAAAAATTAAAGTACAAATATCAATGAGTTATTTAACATAGCTGATATTATAAAGTTTTAATAATCCCATTTTAAGAAAGGAGCCTGTCCGTTTATATAAACTTTACCATATAAATTTCAGGGTTTTCAACCCAAAACATAATGTATATACAAAACAGAGTTTGGAATGAAAAAAAGAAATATGCGGGCCCCAACTGACATTATACGCATGTCAGTAAACCCGTGAATGGTTTTTGTAGAAACCATAAACCACCCCGTGACGAACCCCTTTGGTGGTTTTGGAAAATGTAGGGGGTTGTCATGTTGAATCTTGACCGTAGATCTTTAGATGGGCAGTTTCAACAATACATCTTTGCGCCGCCCTCTATTCGGTTAAACTTCGACAGTGCTAGACCTTGGCATGCCGTTGATTTAATTGCACCTGCACTTGACCGTTGATTTTCTTATTACAAATTCCTCTATTTACCTATGCAAAGTGTAATTTATTCCAACTCGGTTTCACCTCTCCGTTAATAGCAGATCCCTATCCTCCATCTCCAAGTCCATTGTTTGATTGTGCGTATAGTTTCACCCTCACCATGCTGTCTAATTTCTCAACATTTTGGCATAAGATTGGAAGGTTAAACTACTCCATTTTCTCCTTTGCAATCACTCCTTCCTTGATAAGTTCTTTGAATGCAAATTCCCTATGAGGAGAAATGCGTTCTATTTCATCTCGCTCTTTTATGCCCATGGAATTATGGAATTTTCGTACGAATTCCTCAAGACATTTTTGTCCCTGATTTGTTTGTCCAAAATGAGCCATGATAGCCTTATTAGAGAAGGAAACATGAACACCTTCCTTAGAACCCTGTAATGGTTGTTTACTTTTAGATGAATTTTGTGAGGCCCTATTTTCAATTTTAGTTTGTTTGAAGTTTCACTTTATTCATCCTGGTCGTCTTAGAATGTTAATATTGTGTGTGATAAATTTTTCTCTATTAAGGTTGGAGGAATCTTTCTATAAAATTTTAGAAACTAGATCTCGTAACCATCTCACACAGATGTTACATATTCTTCATTCTCATTTTACTTATCAGCGTGCATCTCATATAGAAAGCAAGTGGTTTGGCATGATTGTTGGTTTCACGTTTTAGTTGTAAAGAGAAGTGATTTTCTTCATAATCTTCATAGTTAATAATTACCTACTAGCACAACTACATTAAAAATATTAATGTGGTTGATATAGCTGAAGGCTTCATTTGTATCTACCATTGATAAATATGTAACAATAGAAATAATGATACAAACAAAACTATTACAACAAAAATATTATAATTAATAATAATTATTATTTAATACTATAAACCCAAAGGATAATAATATCAATTTGTTGGGTATATTAATCTAAGGATTCATATTCCTACAGTATAATATTATTCATAGGTTTATAATATTAATCCTTTAGGTTCAATATAAATCATGGTTGTCTAAGGGTTTATATAACTTGGATTTATAATATTAGTCCTTTGGGTTTATAATATCTTGGGGCTTTAGTATTAACCCTCGGTTTAAATATCAATTGCTTGGGTTTAATACTAAAATCCCAAGGGATTATAAACCCAAGGAAATAATGTAAACCCAAGAGAATAATAAACCTAGGGGATTAATCCTAAAACCCCAAGGGATTATGAAGCCAAGGGAATACTATTAAACCCAAGAGATTAATATTTTAAACATAAGGTATATAAACCTGAAGAAAAATATTATAGACCCTAAAAAAAACATGGTTGACCATGAATGCTTTTCATATTGAGACAATTAATGCCACAATGTGAGATTGGGACATGCTTAAGCATGCTTGATTTTCGTATTGAGACAATCTTTGTTACAATGTGACATTGAACCATGGTTGACTATGATTGGTTTTCATATTAAGACAATGTTTGTCACAATGCAACATCGAACCATGGTTGACAATGATTGATTTTACAAAACATGGTTGACCATGATTGATATTATAAACCTAAGTGATTAATGAACCCAAGGGATTAATACTAAAAACCCAAGGGATTATAAACTGAAGGAAATAATATTAAACCCTAGGAATATGGACCCTTACATTAATAAATGTAAGGGATTAATATTATAAACTCAAGGTATATAAAATCAAAGATAAATATTATAAACCGTAAAATAAACAATGTTGACCATAGTTGACAATCGTTGATTTTCATAGAGACAATCCTTGTCACAATGCGACGTTGGACCATGGTTGACCATGATTGATTTGCATATTGAGATAATCTTTGTCACAATGTGATGTGTTGACCAAGGTTGATTTTCATATTGAGACAATATTTGTCACAATGCGATGCTGCACCATGGTTGAGCATGATTGACCCTAAAATAAACATGGTTGGCTGTAGTTGTTTTTCATATTGAGACAATCAATGTCACAATGCAATGGTGGATTATGTTTGACCATGTTTGAACAACATTGATTTTCATATCGAGACAATTTTTGTCACAATGTGATGTTGGACCATAGTTGACCATGGTTGAGTTTCATATTGAGAAAATGTTTGTCACAATGTGACCATGATTGACCATGGTTGATTTTCATATTGACCGTGATTAACCATGGTTGACCATGAATGAACATGATTGACCATGGTTGACCATGGTTGATTTTCATATTGAGACAATCTCTGTCACAAGGTGATGTCGGACCATGTTCGACCATGGTTGAACCCTTAGAATAAAAAATACAAGTGTTTGATATTATAAACCCAAGAGAGTAATAAACCTAAGGGATTAATTCTAAAACCCCAAGGGATTATGAACCCAAGGGAATAATACTAAACACAAAGGATTAATATTATAAACCCCAAGATAAATATTATAAGCCCTAAAAGAACATGGTTAACCACGAATGATTTTCATATTGAGATAATCAATGCTATAATGTGACATTGGACCATTCTTAAGCATGATTGATTTTCATATCGATATAATCTTTGTCACAATGCAACATTGAACCATGGCTAGTTTTCATATTGAGACAATGTTTGTCACAATGAAACATCACACTATGGTTGACAATGATTGATATTATAAATCCAAGGATTAATACTAAAAACCCAAGGGAATATAAACCAAAGGAAATAATATTAAACCCTAGGAATATGGATCCTTACATTAATAAACCCAAGGAAATAATAAACCTAAGGGATTTATACTAAAGCCCCAATATATTATGAACCCAAGGGATTGATATTATAAACCCAAGGTATATAAACTCTAAGATAAATATTATAAACCCTAAAATAAATAATGTTGACCATAGTTGACCATCGTTGAATTTGATAGAGACAATCCTTGTCACAATTCGACGTTGGACCATGGTTGACTATGATTTATTTTCATATTGATTCAATCTTTGTCACAATGCGACATTGGAACATTGTTTACAAAGATTGATTTTCATATTGAGACAATATTTGTCACCATGTGACGTTGCACCATGGTTGAGCATGACTGACCCTAAAATAAACATGGCTAACTATGGTTGTTTTTAAAATTGAGACAATCAATGTCACAGTGCAACACTGGACCATATTTGGCCATGCTTGAGCATCATTGATTTTCATATAAAGACAAGCTTTGTCACAATGCAACATTGGAACATGGTTGATTTTAATATTGAGACAATGTTTCTCACGTTGTTACCATGATTGAACATGGTTGATTTTTATATTGGCCGTGTTTAACCATGGTTGACCATAAATGAACATAATTGACCATTATTGATTTTCATATTGAGACAATATTTGTCACAATGCGACGTCAAACCATGCTCGACCATGGTTGAACCCTTAGATTAATAAATCTAAGTATTTGA
>APFE030092934.1:0-11818 GCA_000404065.3 Pinus taeda
TATAGACAGCTTGTAGGAAGTCTCAACTACCTAACTACTACCAGACCAGACATTTCATTTGTTGTTGGAATCCTCTCCAGGTTTATGCAAAAGCCTTGTGAGGGACATTGGTCTGTTGCAAAAATAGTTCTAAAGTACTTGAAGAGAACTCAAGACTTTGGAATCAAGTACACACAGGTGGATGATTTTAGTTTGATCGGATACTGTAATTCAAACTTCGATGGAGACAAAGAAACTGGGTTATCTACTTCAGGATATGCTATGAGTCTTGGATCAGGAGCTGTCTCCTGGAGATCACACAAACAATCAGTTCCAGTAGATTCCACAATAGAAGCAGAATACGTGGCAGTGTTGGGCCGTTAATATGCCATTATTATTATCACTTTTGAACACTTATCCTGCCCATTTCCACTATTCTTCATCATATCATTTGTTATAATTTATTATTTAAATCCATTTTGTAAATGATTTATGAGCTTATGGATGAATATTATTTATTCTCCTTTATTTCTAATAATTGATGATTATGAATTATTTTATCAATGATAGTTATAATAAGTTGGTTATAACATTATTCACCATTTTTAGCCTCCAAGGTAACTTCCAGATTGAAGATTTGATTTTTAAAAGTGCCAACTCAGAAATTCGCTGGAATAAGGAGTGACAGTTTTGCGGTTGATATTTTGAGCAAATGGAGACGAATCTGAAAACTCCGAAACATGGGTTTTGTCCAGAACGGGCCCAATTAACTTTATTGAAGAACGGTTTGCCCAAATTTGGCTTGTACGAAGAGAAATGCAGGGTTCTTTGAGCACGATTTTCTTAGATTTGTTGTTGCGGCCGTCCTCCAAATCTCAGCTGCAAAGCCAAATTCGTCTTGCTTTTGTTGAGAGATGGAAGGAAATATATTTTCTTGTTGATCAAATGGTTAGAATCAATCCAATTTTGTAAAAGAAATCATGATGTACTTATCTTTATTGTAACTTCTCTCTGATCTCTCTATTTAAATGAAAACAGAGATCAGAGATGGGGAGGACTTCAGGAGGGACTTTTGGGGTTCGAATGGTGGAATTGAGAGAGATGGAATGAGTATTATTTTGAACTGTAATTTTATTTGCAGACTCTCACTGCTGAGAAGACACAACTCAATGTAATGTTGTTCGATTTGATGATCAATATATAAGCAGAGTTATTATTCCTTCGCATCTTCTGAAGCACTACCGGCAGTGATCATTGGTGGTTAAGGGCCCCACCCCAGTGGATTCACTTTCCATTCCTGTACCATTATTTCATGATCTTTATTGTGTGATGGCTTGATTTTATTTCTACTTATCGTAATCATGTAATTTTACTCCTTGGTATTTCCAGACTGAATGAACTGATCTGTTTTACATACTGTACTTAAATTGTGTTGTTGTTCATTTCCTTCTTAACAGAGCTCACTGCTTTTTTCCAGCATGTTGTTGCGCTATTCATTTCATCTTCAAAGCTACACTGATCACTCCAGTAATTTAACAATTTTCTGTTCATTACATTTATATAAGTCTGGCTATTCAGTTCTGATACTTAGCACTGTTATTCATTTACTTTATGCAATTATTTAAGCTTACCTTTCAGCATTCTTTTAGTTAGCACAATTGTTTCATTTTCATCAAGTTGTAGTAATACGATTGATTTAATTATTTGCACTTTCCAATTGGTTATTTAGTGTTGTGTGTGAGATCAACAACTGTAAAGGACATTGGCTATCACTGCCTAAGTTCTCAGATTGTGGATCTTATTTATGTTTGATTTCAATTGCATCAATATCCAGAGGAATGAGTTATTGCTACTGTATCCTCAATTGATGGTTTTTTGAGTGAATGATTTAGTTTAGAACATTTCAGTTCCTTTCTGTTCCATTTACGGCCGTTCCATTTTAGACTTGTTGTCCCATTTCCTATTTGTTGTTCTATTTTACTTCCTGCCGTTCCATTTACTTACATTCGCTGCTTTGGTGTGAGAGAAGGTCTAAGGCTATAGTGAGCCTCAACAGTCACTGCCTAGCTCCCAAACCTATGGTCCATGCTCTAATTTCCTTTCCATCAGTTTCTAGAGGGATGGGTTATTGCTTCCGCACCCTTGACTGATAAGCTGCCTTGTGTGATTTTATCCTTTTGAAGTAATTTAAGTTTAGCATCCGTTTACTCTTGTATTTTCTGAACACTGTACTACTAAACATTGCTCTTGAGTAAATAGCCGCCTCAGACTGAGTACACTCTTGAAATAAAAATTCGTCCCTAGGTTGAAAATTAATGTGAGGTAATTAGGAGTTACAAAGACACCTTTTTATCGCTCCACAGCTTATTTATCAAATATTTAATAGCAAAATGGTCAATATGTATAAATTTCTAGTAACCAGTGATGTAGTATCTAAATTTATTTAAGAAATGGACAATGGCTAGGAGTTCTTTTTTAGTCATAGTATAGTTCAATTCATCTTTGGACAAATTTTTGCTAATGAAATAAATTTCATAAGGCAACTTTTCATCTATGTGGCCTAGAGATGCTCCTATACCTTTATCAGAGGCATCAACATGGATGTGGAAAGGAAGCACCCAATTTGGGCCTTAGAGTATGGGTTCAATAGTCAACTTGTCCTTTAAGGTTTCTAGGTCCTCTTGGCAGCTTTCTGACCAGAAAAATTTAGAGTTTTTGACTAATAGTCCAAACAAAGGTGAGGATGCTTTTCTGAAGTCCTTTATGGATCTCCTATAGTATCCAACTAAGCCCAAGAAACTTCTAACATCCCTCTACTTTTGAGGAGTAGGAACCCTCTTTATGCTAGCAATTTTATTTGGGTCAATTTGCAGTCCTTCTTGGGATATTGAGTGACCTATAACAATCCCTGCATTCATCAAGAACTCACACTTCTCAGGACTAAGGGATAGGTTAATTTAAATGCACTTATTTAATAATTTCCCTAAGTTAGAGAAAGCCTCCAAGAAATCACATGCATAAGGAGTGAACTCATCCATATATATTTCTACAGATTCATGGACTAGCTTTGCAAAGATGCTTAGAACTGCCCTCTAAAAAGTGGTAGTGGCATTACATAATCCAAAAGGAAGGACCTTATAATTAAAGGCACCCCAAGGAAAATTGAAGGTGGTTTTATCTTGGTCCTCTGAGTTAATCTAGATCTGATTGTAACCACTGAATCCATCTAGGAAAGAGAAGAACTTCTTTCCTGCAAGACCATCCAAGACTTGATCAATGAAAGTTAGAGGGAAATAGCCTTCTTTGGTAGTTTTTTTTAGCTCTCTGTAGTCCAAATAGATCCTCCATTTTCCATTCTTCTTTGGGACCAGAACTAGAGGAGACACCCACTCAGTATCTGAGATGGGGTAAATGAACCTTGCATCCAACAATTTTTGCATTTCTTCTTTAGCTATGTCTCTAAGGGTTGGGTTCATTCTCCTCTGAGGTTAGCACACTGGCTTGCAACCTTCCTTGATTTAAATGTGGTGAGTGCACACCTAAGGGTGCACTCCCTTACTTTCCTTATAACTGCAAGCAAAGGCATATAGATGATCTCTTAGATTGTCACATAACTCCTTTTCCTGATGTGTAAAGAGGGAAGGGATGTTTTTTAATGTTTTAGCTGGACCAAACTCTATCATCTTGACATGATTAGGATGTGATTCAGCTACGCACAAATCATTCCAAGGGTTATCTTCAGCATTCTTTACTAACTCATCAAGAGACATGGTGTTCGGGGGCTGATTCTAAGGGATTTGATCAATTAGGGCATCTTCATCAGGTTGCCCCCCTCCTATAGTAGCATCTAGGGTATAGATTGGGTAATATGTGGTAGAGTAGACTTCATCTTTCTCCTCCTCTTCCAACCATAAAGGTAAGTGATGCTATAGAGACGGTTGAGCAGGAGGGTACAAGACTAATTGTTTGGACAAATGCCCATTTTTAATGGTCATATTCCCAGCCTTGCAACTTATGTAAGCATTAGTAGTGGCTAGCCATGGCATTCCAAGGATGAGAGGACAACCATTTAACTTAGTCTTAGGTTGGAGAACTAAGTAGTCAACAGGGTATTCCCAGGAATCAATGGAGACCATCACATCCTCTACAACTCCTTCATAAGCTACTGTGGGTTTGCCTACAAGCTATAATACTATTGTGCTATTCCTTAATGATCCTTGGATATTCATTTTAAGGCATAGTCTCCTTGGTCATCACATTGATTGCAGCCCCAAGATCAATAAAGGTATGGGGGGAAATGATACCATCAATTTTCACATCTACCACAAGACTTCTAGGGTATAGATGCTTTGGCAAAATCACTCTCCCCAACATTAATTCAGATAGTTGTCCAATGAAATTAATGGTGGGGGTGTCTTTCTTTCTCCTCCAAAGATGTTTGAAGCATTTTCCCTTGATTAACTAATTGTATATGGGGGCATCCTTGATAGCTTGGAGGAGTGGGATTTTAACACACAAGTTTTTAAATTCACCTCGAAGTTCAGTCTCTTCTGGGGTGTGCTCGCTAGGATGGATTAGTCTCTCACGAAAAGGAGGTGGATTTGCTTCAGGAAATATCTCTTCCTTTTCCTCTTCAAGCTCTTCAGGTGGATATGGAGGTTTATTATCTGTAAGAACTCTTCTAGAAATGAGGTTGATTTCTTGAATTTCCATAGCATAGGTAGGGCAAGATATATCTCCACTATAGAACTATTGTGCCTACTTGTTGGCCAGGTTCTGATTTCGTTGAGTAGGCATCTAAGGTTGCTTAGGTGGAGCAGGGTGAAGGAGTTGTGGTTGAGATGGAGGTGGAGGTAGTAAGGATGAATATTGGTTGTATGGGGGCCTCCACCCCTATGATGGTGTATTCCACTGAGGTTACGGGGGAGCATATCACTGAAATGATTGAATAGAAGGTTGGGAATGGTATTGAGGTGAAAAAGACTAGGGAGAAGGTGTGGACCATGAAGGATGAACAGGAGGACACCAAGGGGGATTGGATGCATTATGGTTGGCATTGTAATATGAATAGGATTCTCCTTGCATGTCTTGCTGGTATGGTCGAGGTCCTTTAGGCCTCCTTTGTTTGATATAGCGGAGTTGTTTAGTAACACCTTTAGTTCCTTAATACACAACCTTCAATCCAGGAGGAGAGGAGCACTTGTCTGTGGAGTGGTTTTCCTCACATATCAAGCAGATCTCGATAAGATTCAATGGACATTCATTTCTAGGGTGCCTCATGGTGCATCTAGGGGAAAAGACAGTTAAGGCTCTTTCTAATTCTTCTTGCTTCCTATTGATCTACATGGTGTCGGTTTGTAGAGAAAGGGTAAGAAAAAATTCACTCTTAAAGTCTTCGAACATGTTCCCAATTTCACTTTTGATGGATGTGTTGGGGGAGGATGAACTGGCCAAAAATTGACTATCCCTACCCTTCTTTCTGTCTACCCTAGAATGATTTTTGAAAATTGTCTTGATATCATCATACGATAATTGGTAGGTGTCCCATCTTGACAACATGATTAGGGTTTATAGGAGATACTCCTTGATCCCTATAATAAGGAGTAACTTGAGTGATCTAGGATCAAGGGTTCATCTAGCCCTTTTGTAGCTAAGTTGGAACCTTTCCTCATAATCTTCCAAAGATTCATCATGTCCCAAGGTCATTCTAAAGATTTTGTCTTCGGTGTCTTTGGACCTACAATAATCCCTGTACTTGTTATTGAAGGCTTGTTGAATTTGAGCTGAAGTAGTGATGTTGTCCCTAGGTAAACCCATGAACCAATGCAAGGCTACATCCTTAAGGGTGGATGGAAACAATTTCAACTTCTGGTCATCAGAGGTATAATCATAAGTTCTGCAGATGACAACAAACTCAAACAAAAATATGTCAAGGTCCTCTAAGGTTAAGACATAGAAGTGAGGAAGGGAAGATGTGCTTATATTTTTCATCCTAGCATCTCCATTAGTTTCTCTGATGGGAAAAACACCTTGAGTTATGTTTTTAGCTCCATTTCTATTTTTAGCCATGGTGTAGGTTGGTGGAATGGTTTCTTCTTCTTCTTCCCCAATAGGCTCTTAAGAGATCTCTGCTTGTTCACCTAATGGGTCATCTAGCTCACAACCATCGAAGAAGAGGGAACGTTGGTTGTCTTATGGTGTGGGGGTATTTGGAAAAAAAATTCCTAAGTTGTCTCTACTCCTACGAGCCATGAAAGATTTTTATTTTCTTTTATGTTTTTTTTTAGAACTACTTGCAGAATGGAAAGAAAGAAGAAATTGAAACTATTTGTTGAATGGAACTACTAGAAGAATGGAGAGAAGGAAGAAATTAAAACTATCTATTGAATGCAAAACAAAAGGAAAGCATGAATTCCATCTATTTACAAAATGTCAAATAGAAAGGAAACGATGAGCCCCAATATTGCAACAAGGATGCTAGAACTCCTAGGGAAACCAAATTTACTTTATCAACCTAGGGATCATACAATTTTGGAGGTGATAGTTCTATATGCACAACAAATGCAATAGTTTACTCTTGTGACTTCTCAGCTTGGGCAATAGACCACTAGGATTTTTTAAACTAGCCTTCTATTGACTAGAAGGAGGCTGACTACTGACAATGAATGTAAAGCTATTTTTGAAGCATAAAATAAATGCTTTCCTATTCTGAGGAAATGAATGTGTTGAATTGAAAGTGCTATGAAGTGACATTAAATTACTTAGCTAAGAATTAACACAAATTAATTTGCGTAAGAGACCTAATTTAACCTTACATTCTATCATCTAGTTATCTAGACTAAGTAGACATGGAAATTATCCTAACATTTCTATGACTGATGTATGCATGCACTAGCTAAATATTTCAAACAAAAGTCTTTTGGTTTTCAATTCAGAAATGTAAATTCTAAGCTAAACAAGCTGATATTTTGCAGGGGAGGAAGGTATGGGAAAATTGGTCCAAAATAGAATTAAGGGTTATGGAGGTCAAGTTGAAGGCCTACCCTAGGCTCTGATCATCATTTCGGCCAAAAATAGTCTAAAACAAGCTGCTACAGGGTTTTCTGTAGTTGCTACAGGATTTCCTGTAGTTACTACAGGATGTCCTGATTTAGTATAGGAAACTTAGTTGAAAGTTGTAGGAAGGCAGGGAAGGTGAAAGGAAGTGATGGGAAGATGTATGATGGTGGAATCAATATTGGGGAATGTGCATACTACTCAAGGATCATCCCAACTCTTAAGGATGGTTGGATTTGCTCAAGGTGGTTGTCCATAGTGGCTACAAAATAGAAATTTGAAATAATGGTTGATAAGTTTGGGTGAGCGGTGGAGAAGACTTAGATGAGGCCGGTGGAATGATTTCCTCCCTACAGATAAGCAACTCCTATAACAACACATACTCTTTTCTTCATTCAAGCGCACATTTATGTAAGTGTGGAAAAGATCAGTTGAATTTGGGAAACTGATTTATTGATGGCTAATGGATTAAATCTATGGAATGGAATGCTTTCTAATCTAAAACAAACTCAAGAAACCAAAATGACAATTCTAGGTGGTTCTAATAGATCATCAACAATTATCTACTCAAGAAGAAATCCTAAGCTATGTAATAACCAAAAGATAAATTTGTTTTTGGGGCTGTGAGAGTGGGGCCCTCAAACCATGATCCCATGAGGGAGATGAGGATGAGGTCATTGTCACAAGATTTCTTGAAGTCTTTTATTTCACTATTGTAATACTAATCTACTTCTCTAACTAATGGAAGCAAAACTAACCAATCATTCAAACACTTGTAAATTAAACAAATAAGTGATAACTTCAACAACTAATCTGTGATTCTAATATAATAATACATGTACAAAAAGAGGAACCTCTGCTGCTAGGGTTGGGACCTAAGTGAAGAACTTCATCATTCTGATTCGACTCAATGTTGGATAAAGGAAACCATTTTTTATTATCATCAAAATGTTAAAATTAACATGATATTTCTAGGGAATGAATACCAGCAAGCACGCCAAAGGAGATGGAGAACCCTACCATACAACCTAAGGATCAGGCAGTATAATTCCTCTAAGAGGATGAGAAACACTTTTAGTAGGGGGAAATGATAAGGCTCATGAATAGGTAAATTATATTGGTCTTAATGGCACTCTCCAACTTATTAAAATCAACTTTTCTCACATTTCTTTACATATTTTATTATATTTTGCTTAGTGAGAAGGGTAAAGGTGAGATGTTATGCCATGTGGCCTAATGTGCATTAATTGCAAGACTTGGAGTAGTTTTGGGCTAACTTAAGTGTCGGAACTCGAAGTATACAAGGAAGAGGTATTTTATGAAATTGGGTCTCCTTCCTTAACTCCTCAATCACTCGAAGATTCCTCCACCATATCTCATCATCTCAGAGTTACAAGCATCCAAACCCACTGAGTTCATTTGGTAGCCAAGATAGTTTTATTTGAAGATAAGTCAATCTCGAGTTTGGGAGCCAAGCCTCTCTAATTTTAAGGAAATTGTTGGTAGCTTCAATTTTATGTAACCAAGAGGAAATTTCAAGCTAAGATATTATGACTATTATTCTCATGTTATTTTTGACATTTTAGTGACAATGAAAAGGGTTTCTTTGATCCAGCATTGAGTTGACTCAGAGGGATGAAGATATTGGGTTAGGGCCCAACGCTAGTAGTAGAGGTTCCTATTTTTGTACATGTATTGCTATATTTGAATAATAGATTAGTTGTTGAAGTTATCTTTGCTTTGTTTAATTTACAAGTCTTTGAATGATTGGTTAGTTTCACTTCCATTAGTTTGAGAAGTAGATCAACGTTACAATAGTGAAAGAAAATAATTCAAAAAAACTTGTGATAGTGGCCACTTCCTCATCTCCCTTATTGGATCATGGATTGAGGGCCCCACACTCACAACCCCAAAAATAGATTTACCTTTTGATTATTACATAGATTAGGATTTCTTATTGAGTAGATCATTGTTTATGATTTCTTAGAAGCACTTGCAATTGTCATTTTGGTTTCTTGAGTTTGTTGTAGATTATAAAGCATTCCATTCCATATATTTAAGACATTAACCATGAATAACTCAGTTTCTCAAATTCAACTCATCTACAGAAAGTTGTCTTGATATCATCATAAAATAACTAGTAGACGTCCCCTGCCGAAAACATGTTTAGGGTTTCTGGGAGATCTTCCCCAATCCCTCTAAAATAACCCTTGTACTTGTTTTTGAAGGCTTGTTGCATTTGAGCCCAAGTAGTGATGTTGTCCCTAGGTAAATGCATGAACTAGCACAAGGTTGCATCCTTGAGCATGGATGAGAACAATTTCAACTTCTAATCGTCAGAGGTATAATCATAAGATCTGCAGATGATAACAAACTCAAACAAAAATGTATCAGGGTGATTTGAGGTTAATCCATGGAAGTGAGGAAGGGAAGAGGGACTTATTTTTTTCATCCTAACATCTCCATTAGTTTCTCTAAAGGGAAAAGAACACTCAGTTATGTTTTCAGCTTCATTTCCATTTTCAATCCCATTTCTATTTTAGCCATGGTGTAGATTAGTGGAATGATTTCTTCTTCTTATTCCCCAATAGGTTCTTCAGATATCTCTTGTTGTTCACCTAATGGTTCCTCTAGCTCACATTGACCGAAGAAGAGGGAAGGTTGGATATTTGATGGTGTGGTGGTATTTGGAAAAAAATTTCGTAAGTTGTCTCCACTCATACGAGGCATGAAGGAAGTTTGTTTTTTCTTTTAGGTTTTTTTTAGAACTACTTGAAGAATGGAAAGAAAGTAGAAATTGAAACTATTTTCTAAATGCAACTACTTGCAGAATGGAGAGAAAGCAAAAATGTCAACTATCTATTGAATGCAAACAAAAGGAAAGAATGAATTGCATCTATTTACTGAATTTCAAATAGAAAGGAAAGCATACATGACATCTACCTAGATAGCTCCCCGACAAAGACGCAAAAAAGTGATGAGCCCCAATATTCCAACAAGGATTTTGCAACTCCTAGTGCGACCAACTTTACTTTATCAACTCGGGGTTTGTAAAAACTTGAAGGTGGCAGTGTTATATGCACAACAAATGAAACAATCTACTCTTGTCACTTCTCAACTGGGGCGATAGACCACTAGCATTTTTCAAACCAGTCTTCTATTGACTAGAAGGAGGCTAACTACTGACAGTGAATGTAAAGCTATCTTTGATGTAGAAATTAAATTCTTGCTTATTTTAAGGAAATGAAAGTTATGAATAGAAAGTGCTATGAAATGACATGAAATTACCTAGCTAACAATTAACACAAATTACTTTACAGACCTAATTTAACCTTTCATTATATCATCTAGCTATTAGGACTAAGTAGACATGGAAATTATCCTAATATTTCTATGACTGATGTATGCATGCACTAGCTAAATATTGCATAAAAGAGTATTTTGGTTTTCAATTTAGAAATGTAAATTCTATGCTAAACAAGTTGACCTTTTACACGGGAGGAAGGTATGGGAAAACTGGCCCAAAATGACATTGAGGGTTATGGAGGTCAATTTGAAGGCCTACCCTCAGCTCTGATCATCATTTGTGCGCAAAATAGTCTAAAAGAGACTGCTACAGAGTTTCTTATAGTTTCTCAAGGATTTCCTATAGTTACTACAGGATGTCTTGATTTACTACAGGAAAGTTAGCTGAAAGTTGTAGGAAGGTAGGGGAGGTGAAAGGAAGTGCTGGGAAGATGTATGATGGTGGAATAAGGTACGGGGAAGGTGAAAACTACCGAAGGATCAACCCAACTCTTCAGGATGGTTGTATTTACTCAAGGTGGTTGTCCACAATGGCTATAAAATGGAAATCTGAATGAGTGGTTGGTAGGATTGGGCGAGAGGTGGAGAAGACTTAGATAAGGCTGGTGGAATGAGTTCCTCCCTACAAATCAGTAACTCTTGCAACAACACATATTCTTTTCTTAATTCCTACACAACTTTATGTAAATGTGGAAAATATGAGTTGAATTTGAGAAACTGATTTATTGATGGCTAATGGATTAAATCTATGGAATGGAATTCTTTCTAATCTGCAACAGACTCAGGAAACCAAAATGACAATTGTAGGTGCTTCTAAGAAATCATAAACAATGATTTACTCAACAAGAAATCCTAAGATATGTAATAACCAAAAGATAAATATGTTTTTGGGGCTATGAGACTGGGGCCATCAAACCATGATCCCATGAGGCAGATGAGGAAGAGGCCACTGTCACAAGATTTTTTAAAGTAATTTCTTTCACTATTGTAACAATGATCTACTTCTCTAGAGAGAGCTTTGGAAGGCAGACTACAATGGCACTGTGCGCGAGGGTTTACAACACAGCCGCACACGCAGAGGATAGATCCACTCATCCGCAGTTAGTCGGGTTTCATTGCGAGCATCTGTGCGGCACATGATAGAAACACCAGGCAACTTTTCCTGCTTTCGCTCCCACGGTCGATCTCCTGGACAGGGCACCGACAGCCCTCACGCAGACCCCCTTGATCAAGACATTGGGTATACAGAAAAATCCCTGCCTCTGATTGACTGGATGGGTGCGCAGTACCCAGATCAGGGATCTCGCAACAGATCCAAAACAAGACTGCAAGGGTGTAAGGGAACACGAGAACGGCAAAGCATCTGGATCTGGTACTTGCAGATCGCACGAAAACTCTATAGGATGCTCTGGATCTGTCGCACTACAATTTGGATCTGCTAAGACAACATCCGGAAAACGGCTGTTTGGAGGAGGCG
>APFE030092948.1:12517-43449 GCA_000404065.3 Pinus taeda
AAGAACCCTGCTTATCATTCAAAGACAAAGCACATTGATGTTCAGTATCACTTTGTGAGGGATATGATAAAAGACAAAAAGGTGTTGCTAGTAAAGGTGGACACTTTGAAGAATAATGTAGTTGCATTGACAAAATTTGTGAGCTCTGAGAAGTTCTCTTGGCGTAGAGAAACAATGGGTGTTTCAGGGCTGGAAAAATGACTAAGCTCTCCTGTGGCCCCTTGTGGAAAGAAATCAATAAGTGGGAGATTGTTGGGTTGTGTTATATTCTTTCTGCATAGTTAACAGGGGGTTTTGAGGGGTACCCGTAACCCCACTTTATGGGGTCCGGGGCAGCGCCCCGGAAAATTTTGGTTTTGGACGCTATGTTAGGTTGGGCAGACCCACCTATGGTTTTGTGCATGATTTTCGCACATGTTTTTTGGACCCGATGGTTTTCGGTCCATGGTTTTGGATGCGATGGTTTTCAGTCCATGGTATTGGATGCTTCGGCATGTATAAATATGTATTGTATAATTGAAAGGAACATAATGAAAAATCAAGCTGGTAGTCTCGGTTTTGGGATCCAGTGGAAAATCTCTGTGCATATGTGTTTTATGTGTTTTGCTCTCGCATTGTTTATTTTTCAGTGATTTAGAATTCGTATGCAGGTAATTTCTGTACGGGTTAATTTATAGGCCATTCAGTTGTTTCTATATTATCCCTCAAGAAATTTTACAATGATAAACAATGCATGCATAGTAAAAACACCCACAAAAATCACATGTAGATTAGCCACCAGGAACTAAGCCAAAATTGTGTTTTTCTCAGCAATTTTATTAGAAATATCTAGGGTTACAATAGATGTTGTGAAAGTGTCCACCTAGGCTTGCCCAAGTGATGGATGTAAGTGCCCTCCTTTGTAGTTTTCCCCTCTATGGCTCTACGCCGATCACCCAAAAAAATGAATTTCTAGTTGTGAAGAATGAGTGATTTGATCCCCTTCTGGTGCATAGAAAATTCCAGGAAATTAGCCTCGACCTCTCCTCCAATAACCCACAAAAACCAAGACAAGGTTTGGCCAAAGGTTGAACCTAGAATTTTGACCCAATTTCTCCTCACTCCACTATCTATTGGGAAATTTGGCCCACCTATAAATGTCACCGCTAAAGGTCCCCAAAATGATTGTAATACTTAACAAATTCCCTCTGGAATGATCCCACAAGCTACAACCCTCAATCCTTCTATCCCCCAGCTCCCATGTCTGGCACAAAAGCACTACTATATAGGCCCACATAGTCCTTGGTACGAATGGCTAAGTCTCTACAAGCTCCCATGAATTTAGTCCCTGAAAATACTCCAAATCTTAATCAAATGGAGGTCCTAGGTTGTCCCAAAAAGACCAACAAAATCCCTACTCCACAACCAACTCTTCCAAGAGTAGTGTATTCATATTTTGCATCCCACCTATTCTCCTATCTCCATGAATTCACTAGACAAACTCCCCAGACATATCTGAAACGACGCAAAACACTTCCTAGGGTTGGCACTCTAAGTCCACATTTGGTAGGGTGATATTCTCGCATGAAAATATTAAGTGATCAATGGCACATGCAGAATTGTCTCACATCTCAATTGTGCTAGTCAAGAGAAAGTATTTGAATGATTAAGCATCCCCAAGAATGAGTGCCTCCTCCGCTTTTGTTATTAAGCCTCAAATTTTCCCCATGTGGGACCCATCCATCAATTTCCTCACTTTCCCTCCAAGAGTGTGTATTTCTAAGAGGAGAGTGTATTCCCTTTTTCAGGGTGACCAACACCATCCACTAGCAATCCAATTTTCTCCCTTTCTCCTATGTTGGGCCTTATTTAGCTCAAAATTCCAAGTTGGGTCATGCAACCTACTTTTCCTAATTATTAGTCTAAAATATGACAAAAATGAGAAAAATGATATTTCCACTTAGCGATATTGCTAATTGGGCATATCACAGTCCTCCCCACAAAAATGTTGTTTGGCCTCAAGCAACTATAATGTTGGATGCTGGAAAATTGGCTCCCCTTCCCAAGTGGATCCTCTTCAGGTAGGTTCTTCCATCTGACCTAAAACTCCCTGATGATCCTACTCATCCCTATTATCAAAGATGGCCTCAGACTCTAAAACCAAAATCCCATCATCATCTAATGGAGGCAGCTCTGGAACTGATGTCACCTGCTAGTTGTGTACCTTCCTGATGCATGATACATGGAAGATATTGTGCACCCAAATTTCAAGTGGAATCTCTAGCTCATATGCCCCCTAACTGACCCTCTTAGTGACTCAGTAAGGCCCATAAAACCATGGTTGTAGCATCGCATACCCCTTCTACTTCATCGTGGACTTAGAGAAAGGTTGGAGGTGAAAAACGATGTGGTCCCCCAGCTCAAAGTGTCTCTCCACCCTGTGCGTGTCTCCATATATCTTCTTCTGGTTTTGGGTTGTCTGTAAGTTATCCTTGAGAACCTTGAGAATGTATTGACTCTCCTAGATCCAATATTTGGCCCCTGGGGCCTGATTATCTCCAAAAACAATGTCTGCAAAATATAAAGCATCATAACCATATAAAGCATGGAAGGGTGACATATCGATGGACATGTGATAGGTCATATTGTAGCAATACTCCCCCAAGTGTAGCCATCTCACCCATGCACGTTGTTGTCCTATCACATAGTTCTGCAAGTAACCCTCCATCCACTTGTTAATGATATTGATCTTCCCATTAGTCTGGTGGTTGTAGCCAGTGCTGGGGGTAAGCTCTGTGCCCACTAACCTGAAAATCTCATGGTAGAAATCCCCCATGATGTGGTTGTCCATGTCACTCACTATGGTCGTTTGAAGACCATGCAACCTGGAAACCTCTTTGAAGAATAACTATACAACTTGCAAAGTAGAGTACTTGTTGGGTATAGCAAAGAAGTGGGCATACTTCATCAACTTATCCACCACCATATAGATGCAATCACGCCCTTGCACCATCGGGAGGCCTATGATGAAATCCATCGAGATTCTCTCCCATTTTCTCTCCTAAATGGGAGTGGTTATAGCCACCTTGCGAGATGAGTCCACTCCCCTGTGTTCCTCTGGAAGGCCTTGCACTCTTCAACATTCTTTAGCATGTCCCACTTGAGGAATTTCCATGAGAAATTCTCCCTGATTGTCCTGTAATTCTTCAGGAACCCCTGGTGTCTTGACAATGGTGAATCATGGGATGCATGGAGGATTTTCTCCCTCAAATGAGAATCAGGAACCAAATAGATTTGCTCCTTGTAATAAATAACATCATCCATCACATAATAGTTCTCATCCCCATAAGTTCCCTCCAAATCACACACACCTGATGATCTTTGGAGTACTCCACCAACAGTTGTGCTTTCCAAGCATGAAAAATTATCATGAGGGAAAGTGTTGTGGGACTCATAGATAGAGAATATTCCACCACATTGTGCTTGCCCCTAATTTACTACATATCAAAATCGTATGCCTAAACTCTGTTGACCCACTTCTATTGTTTTTCATTGAGATCCTTCTACCCTAAAAACTCACAAAGACTGTTGTGTTCAGTCTTCACTCTAAACCTGTTTCCCACTAATTAATGCCATAATTTGGCCAATGTATGCATAATGACCAAGATTTCCTTGTCATAGATGGAATATGACCTCTCATGCAGAAGGAGTTTCCAACTCTCAAAAGCGATGGGATGGCCGTCATGTGATAGCACTGGACAAACTCCTTCACCTAATGCATGCACTCCAAGGTGAAGGGTTAAGTGAAATTAGGGAGATGTTGGCTTGTCGGGGCCTAACCCAAGTTCAGAGTTATTTAGCCAAACAAATCCCTCTACTACTGGCCCTTTTGGCAATAGCCCATGGATCATGGATTGAGGTCTCACCCGAAGCAGTACGGGGTGATGTTGGAACCAAGTTTCCACACCCTTGAGGTGTCTGAGGGGTTGACTTAGTCTAACTGTGAATACCTTTGTGTAGGTCACTTCACGCACTTTCCTGACCTGCAAGGCCTTCATGCCCTATTATATTTGACTTTGTGCAGCCCTAAGCAGGGGTTGAGGAGATTTGCATTGCTAAAGTGGTGATCTATACTATTTCCCCAAGTCACACCATGGATCTTACTTATCTTATTATAACAGTTAGTTATCTTCATTTAAACAGATACCTTATATTATATTCACTTATTCAGCACATTCATATAAGTTCGCGCATCAAATAAATAGTAAACTTGAAATTCATACCCAATATACCTCACTGCATAAAACAGGAAAAGATACATAGAAATATTGTAAAACTTCTCTTTATTAATGCTTCAATCATCTACAGACTCAAGCTACCCTGTGCACTCAGCTGCAAAGCCTTCTCCTACTCTACAACCCAAAGACACGACTCTACACTTAGACTCAATGCTTCCTTATTAGATCTTCCATTATTTTATCATTGTCTCTTTACAATTAGAGTCTCTCTCTATTTATACAATCCCATGGTCTGTAGACCATGGGTAGATCTCTCAAACCAATATTACATTACAAAAATGAGGGCAGAAAACCCTCTAACTCATTTACCATCTTCACACTCTACGCCCAAAAATTGCGAAGTCTTTACATTACACTTAGTCAAAACTTGGGCTTTGAGCCCCAAAACATGTCTTAGGGGGATCCCACACCCAACAGGCCCCTAACACAAACATCATGACTTGCCATCGGGTCACTCTGTCAGTGCAGAGACCTTCGCACGGAGACCTCCCAACTCTACTCGGACTACTATGAGGTTGGTAGCACACTGAGCAACTGCCTGTTGTCTCTCCTGTACGTGTTGTTTTGATACTGTGGTGTTGGAACCATTCTCGTGTATCTATTCTTGTGTCCCCTGCATCTGTTTACAGTCCCGTGCCTTCTTATAGCTACTTGGAGCTTGAAGACTATGCTTCTATCAGCTAGTCAAATAGTCGGGCCACCTATGTATGGCTTCAATCAACTACCATTCACTTTGCCTAGGAAAGGTTCTCCATTTAGCTTTATCAATTGCACCACACCTCCGTCTGTGACTTCCTTAACAACATACGGTCCCAACCAATGCATTCTAAACTTTCCCTGGAATTTATCAAACTTACTGTCATATAGTAACACCAAATCATTTACGTTGAAGGTGCGCAACTTAATATGTCGATCATGCCAGGCCTTTTCGCACTACTTTTGTACTTGCTGATGGAATCAAGCCAAAAACCATTCCTCTTCAATTTCCTCCAACTGTGCAAGCCTCTCCTCCAGGGCTCTGCGACCTGTCATACCTATGAGCGCTACTATGCGTAGACTAGGAACGATATACTCCATTGGCATTTAGGCTTCCACTACATAGACCAGCTAGAAAGGTTATGTCCCATCAGTTTCTTGCATGTTGTCCTATAAGTCCATAATAATTTAGGTACGTGTAGGTCCCAATCACTTAGTTGTGCATTATATACCATGTTCAGTGCTTCACACACTTCTTTAAATGCTTCTGCATGGGTAACCTTCTGTGCACTTGTTTTCCTCATCCTCTATCATTCCAACCTAAGGGACTGTTCGCACAATTTCATCCCTAACATATGCTTATTGATTGTGGTTCCCAATGTGAAGTCCATGTGCATCCACGTGAGTTTTTTAACATATGCCTATACCCACCTAGATAGATGCATGCGTGGACCATCCTGTAGATTATATTTATCTGTTAGCCCCATTAGAGGCTTCCCAAAATGTATGTGCATCATTCTCCTACATTCGCACCATTCCTCAAAGCTTCCTTGGTGCATACCCCAACATCTCGCGCGCGTAGCATGTAGTACACATTTCAAAGACTTGCAACATTGTTGTTCTGGCACCTCTCTTTCAAATCTGTTCAGGAAAGAATCTACCTCACTTAACCCATCATAAGTAGGCAGATCCCTCACTTTTGTCGATACGCAGTGCAACGATCTTGTCATCATATTATAGTTCAGTGTGCTCACCTCATGCAACTGGTTCTTCCATCGCTCTATTTCCTCATCAGAATCCAATGTACAAGAGCTTTCGTGCTCCCATGAGATTCATCCATCCACGATGGGATTTATCCAGTCTTTCTCTCACAGAGTTATCTTGTAGATGCAGTCCAAATTTTCATTGCTTTCATAGCTGTGCACTGAATCTATGTAGCACAATCCTTCTGCAAGGTCCAAAGGTACAACGATGCACAAAGACCTTTTGTCAAAAATCATCTTGTGCTTCTTTAGATTTATCACCCCATTCATGTGAGTGGCCCAATCGATTCCTAAGAGTGTGGGATAGGGATTGTTGTCATCAACAATCTATATCACTTCAAAATCTACTAGTGCGCTTATCCCTTCAATATCCATGATGATTCCCTACAATCTCCCCATAGGTATGATCTTTTTTTGGTTCGCCATTCGCAGCTAGATAGGATACCATTGCAGCATAGGCCTTCCCATGCGCTCCCATGTCCACTTCAGTAGAATGTTTTCATTCGATCCTAGGCCATCCATCTCATATTCTCCAATCTGCGTGGTCAACCTCATTTCTCTTCCCGTCCTCGTCGCATGCTTTCCAATCTTCTGGACAACGTAGGGTTGTCCTAGCATCATCCCAACACATCTATTAATGAGTTCTTGCAATCCCTTTATAGCCTTCCTATCACGTAGTAGGTTCATTCATGTTTCTAGGAATGTCATGAGCATCGATGTGTCCATTTCTAGCTCTGATATGCCTTTGCTTCCTAAAGTGGAGGCCTCAGTGAAGCTCTTCCTAGCTTCCATAAAGGTTCCCTTAGTGCACTCCAAATCAAACTCCCATTCTTTTGCCAGAGCCTTGCAAACCCAAGTACTATCTTTAGGTTGTTTTCCTTTATCATCTCCTATTGTTATTCTACTTCGGAGCACAATGTTCACATTGGGGTCTTCCTTGCACGGCTCAGACCTCATCATCTATAGGTTCTCAGTCGGGGGAGGTTGGAGCGCTTCCTTGTCACACAGGCTAGCTATCACTGTGGGACAATCCTCTATATCATGATCAAACAAGGTACAATACAGAAATGATGGACGTGTTGGATTTGTACAATCACGAGCATAATGTTCTGTCCCCTCACAATTGTAACATATCAATTGCCCACAACCTCTTCTAGGTCCTCCTCCACCTCGTCCTCATCCACACCCCTGAAATCTGGTTCACACCACCCCTTCATTCTGGTTAAGGGGCAGCATTTTAGCCTAAACTCTCTAGGTGGGAGTCCTATCCATCATTAGCTCATAACTTCTACAGGTACGCTCACCATGTCCCACTGATCTATATAAATTACAAAACAACTATTACAAATTCTACATGTACTTCTGCAACATATGATAGTTGTCTATAGCATGCTTTCCTTCTATTTGACAAATTGCGCACCACAAAGCAAGTGTCACGCTAGGTCCTGCTTCTACCTCTGGTCTTAACAGCATCGGTCCTCCTCCCGTGAGGTAATTCGTGAACACTGGGTGATGGTCCTTGTCATGACCCTGACCTTACATTTAACACACCATACCTCTTCGCGCACTTTTGGTCGGGCTATCTTGTCATGTTTTAGACTCTGCATCTCAAGGCATAAGTTTTTGAAATACGCATGGATCTGCTGAACTCCCATGTTAAGATCTTGTATCGGGGTCTCATGTAGCCTCTTCATGATCTCCAAGGCCTTTACCTAGGTTGTTAACCTCTGTTCCAACAACGCATTCCTTAAATGCATCATTAACAATGCTACAAATCATTCGCAGTGTTGTCCATCTATCAAAGTCATATTAGCTTCACGAATCGTGCAGTTTAGTCTCTGATCCAATTCCCAAGGGGTCTCTCGGGGTATCGTTGTGATCTCCTTGAACCCAATGATCGACTGTGCCTCTAACTTCGGCGTGCTAAATTATCTGTTTAGAGTAATTTGGATATCCATGCTCCCCGCATTTGGATTGTCATTAGAATGCTTGATATACCAGGTCAACATGCGATCTTGTAGAGCGCTAACTAGCATCACTTTCTTTATATTGTCATATGTAACTCCATGCACTTCCCATACAACCCTTATCATGAACCAAAACTTGTCCGGATCTTCATTTCCTACTCCCTTGAACACCAACAACTTTGTCATGCTTTCCATATTGACTCGCAGTGGTGGCAGAGGTTGTACAGGCGAAGAAGGGCATGAAGGCGGTGAAGCTGGTGGAGGTGCGGGTTGGGCTGATATGCATAGAATCCTTTGTCTTATCAAATTGATCACACTCCTTGGTGAGACCCTCGCGAGCTCTTCCTTGTCCCCTCATGGAGGTGAAATCAAAGGGAAATTCTTTGGTCCTTTACTCCCTTCATTTCTGTAGGTTTTTCCACTTTGCGTAGCTCCGGACATCAAGGAAATTGCATAACCCTTTTTCACATAATAACATTTTAATCAAAGTATTCAGAGACTTTACATACTTACCGCACGGTCCTTTGAGAAAGTGTCACTCACCGAAGTATCTACTGTGAACTCAGTAATGAATCCTCCTCTAATCCAATTGAGCCAATGATCAATAGTGCACGCGATATTATCCTTCGATACATCCAATATATGTACCAACTCTGGAGTCCATAAAATAGGATTGTCGAGTTTCCACCTTCCTTGGCTATCTGCTAGCTTCACGATCCACTTGTATAGCTTAGTAGGGAATGATGAAGAGAAAAATTCCTGGATCTCCATGTACAGGTAGTAGTCTAATAACTTTTCCTTTAATAATCGTGGATTCCTATTCTCCTATGCTGTAAACTCATGAATTCTCCTATCCAACCAACCTTCAATTTATTTCTTAGTTGGATTCAAGTGATGCGACATCAGACATCTCTATGAAGATTCTGGTCCCGACAATGGGACCATTTGCTAGCTTGTTTGGGCATAACCTAGGTTCGAAGTTACTTGGCCAAACAAATCCCTGTACTACTAGCCCTTTTGGCAACAGCCTGCAGAGCACAGATTCAAGTCTCACCAGAAGTGGTATGGGGGATGTTGGAACCAGGTTTCCAAACCCTTGAGATTTCCAAGGGGTCAGTTTATTCCAACTGTGAATACCTTCGCACATGTCACTTCATGCAATTTCTTGACCTGTGAAGCCTTTGCACCTTGTTATATTCGACTTCGCGTAGCCCTAACTAGGGGCTGAGGAGATTCACGCTGCTAAAGTAGCGATCTGCGTTATTTCCCCAAGTCACATCATGGATCTTACTTATATTCTTATAACAATTAGTTATCTTCATGTAAAAAGATACCTTATATTATATTCACTTATTCAGTACATTCATATAAGTTCGCGCAATAAATAAATAGTAAACTTTCAATTCATACCCAATATAATTCAATGCATAAAACAGGAAAAGATACACAGAAATATTGTAAAACTTCTCTTTATTAATGCTTCAATCGATTATAGACTCAACTTGCCCTGCGCACTCAGCTGCAGGGGTCTGCGCACTCATCTACGGACTACTAGGCCTCTACACACTCAGCTACAGAGCCTTCTCCTACTCTATGACCCAAAGACATGACTCTACACTTAGACTCAATGCTTCCTTATTAGATATTCCATTATTTTATCATTTTCTCTTTACACTTAGATCCTTGTTCTATTTATACAATCCCATGGTCTGTGGACCATGGGTAGATCTCTCAAACAGACATTACATTACAAAAGTTAGGGTGGACAACCCTTTGACTCATTTAACATCTTCGTACTCCGCACCCACAAATCGAGGAGTCTTTAAATCGAACTTAGTCAAAAATTGGACTTTAAGCCCCAAAACTTGTCTTTGGGGGATACCATGCCCATCAGGAGGGCTAGCACTAGACAAATTCTCATCACCTACTTGAGGTGTTTAAATGTAGCCTATTCCCTCTCTTTCCATGCGAAGTCCCCCTTCCTAGTAAAATATGTGAGGGGCATTGCTAACTGTGAGAAGCACTTTATAAAGTTCTTATAATAGGTGCATATGCCCACAAATTCCATTAGCTCAGCCACATTCCAAGGTATTGACCAATCCTGGATGGCCCTAATCTTCTCCCCATGTACCCTCACACCATACTCCCCAATAATATCCCCCAAATAGAGAATCACTATCAAACTAAACTCACACTTGGAAAAATTGGAATAGAACCATTTCTCCTCTAAAATACACAACACCATCTCCAAGTATTGTAAATGCTCCTCCCATGCCCTGCTATAGATCATAATGTCATTGAAGAATACCAATAGAAAATTTTACAACTGCCAATGGAACACATGGTTCATGCAAGATTGGAAAGTGGCTGGTGCACTGGTTAGCATGAAGGGCATAACTAGAAATGTGAAGTGCCCATAGCGACATATGAAGATCATCTTGGGGAAGTCCTGATCCCTCACTTTGACCTGGTGATACCCCAAACACAAGTCTATCTTGGAGAAGTACTTGGCTCCCCTCAGCTCATCTATCAGCTCATCTATGCATGGAATGGGGTAGCAATTCTTCAGGGTCCTTTTGTTGAGTGCCTGATAATCTATGCACATGCCTAATGCCTGATCCTTCTTCTTCACTGGGACAACTAATGAAATGAAGGGGATAGAGCTAGGCATAATGTTCCCAAGAGCCAACATCTCCTGAATTTCTCGCTCAATCTCATCCCTGTAAGCCTTGGTGTGTATATATGGAGTGCTAATAATGCCTTGTACCCCAGGCTCTAGCTCAATTGTGTGCTCAAACCCCATTTCAAGTGGTTT
This sequence comes from Pinus taeda, assembly GCA_000404065.3. NCBI lineage: Eukaryota > Viridiplantae > Streptophyta > Pinopsida > Pinales > Pinaceae > Pinus > Pinus taeda. Next base: position 23,316 of record APFE030092948.1, read on the forward strand.
ATATGGTGTTATGTCCCCACAATCTATAAGGTGTATGTCTAAGATAACCTATATTTTACATTTTGGTGGCTTGGGTTGACTCCCAACCTAAACAATCCTCAACCCCACTACCCACTCAATGTCACCATGCCTCAGGTCAGCCTCCATCCTGTGTGCTGAGACTATCTATGGAGGGTAAGAATGCATACCTTGAAGAATATATAATTTTCCATCTAGCCCTGTAAACTCCATCTCCAACTTCCTCCAATCAGTAGTGACCTGGCCAAGAGAATAAAGCCACTGGAAACCCATCACCACATTGGTGTCCATTACATCCACCACGAAGAAGTGTTTTATCACTGAATTCCCCATGGTCATTGTCAAAGTGGGAACATATCGTGTACAATGCATGGTCCTGTCCCTTGGCACAAGGACCGCGAATTCCCCAAACTCCTCAGTCATGATACCCCTCCTCTAGATCATTTGTACATTAATTAAATTATGCGTGGCCCCACTATCCACCAAAATTGATACACGGTGCCTTTGATCCTCAAAGTCAAAAATTTGGGTACCCGACATAAGGACACAAGGACCACTCCTACTGGTGTGAAAGGGGCTCCCCCTATTGGTGGAGGTGGTGATGGTTCCCTCTTTGCATGTTCCATGCTCTCATCTCTGTCCATCTCCAACTTTACACCATCCTCCTAGTCACTGTTAGAGAAGACCTCAATCTAATGTGCCTTGCCCATTGTGCATTTATGGCCTAGTGCCCAAGGATCCAGATAGGTGAATCATATCTTCCTCCTTTGTAGGTCTCTCTAGGTCTCCTAATATAACTTTCCAGACCGTTGGTTAGCTCTCAGTGATGGAGCCCTAGTGTCTCTCCCCATATGCTAGAACACCTGCCTGGGCGGTATCTACATTTTAGCCCTGTGTAGAGCTTCTAGTAAGTTCCATGCTCTACCAACTGCGTCTTACAAAATTGTGGGCCTATTAGACCTCCCCAAACCCCTCAGTGTCTATGTTAGCCCCTCCAAGAACATGAAAACCCTCCTGGCCTCTAATAAATTGGGCACCATCACTGAAAATCTCAAGAAATCAGAGATATAGGAATCAACACCCTTAATCTTCTTGATCCATGTTAACTCTCCAATATGCTCCTTCAGACCTCCCCTCTCAAAACACTCCAACACCCTTCTAGTGAAATCATCATAGGTCGTGAATCTTGAATGTCCCATAGTGGTTAACCCATGGAACCACCAATCCTGGGCTTCCCCCTCTAAGTGCAGTGTGTAAATTTTGATTTCCTCTACCTTTGTCATCTAGTTGAGCTGAAAATAAACGTCTAATTTCTCAACCCATGCACTGGCTAAGCTCTTGGTTGAGCCATCAAAATTTGGGTGGAATAATCTCCCCATCATGCATTGTACATCAGTGCCATGTGTGTAGCCTCCGCCACTTTGTACCTTTCTCCTATTATTGACCTTGAGCTCGAGAAAGTCCCTGAAGGTGATAACCTCTCTGAAGTTAGACCCATAATACTGATACTCCACAAAATAGTCCCTCATGGGCATCTCCTCCTGTGATGGCGGCCCTCTATGACCAAATTTTATAAATGTGAGGATGGTAGATTTGGGCGGTGTGTTGTAAATAAGTGGTGTGCTCGGTGGATTTATTGTCTAATGGTGCAAAGAGCATGATCCTTCACCCAAATGGATTTCTCCATTAATCCATTTTCCCTTGTTGTTTTTGCAATTCTATTTTCATAGCTCATCAATGCCATTAGAAAGATTGATGATGGGCTTCAAAAGTTGTTGTCAAAACTCCTCTTCTTTACTCATCATGTCTCCCACATTATCCCCCATCTTTGGCCTCTCAACCTCGTCTTCAATGGTCACTGAATTAGGAGTGATTTGTAGTTTCCTTTCCTTGCTTCTATACATGTACCTTCTATAAGTGACGTTTTTCCTATCCTCTAATATCATAGACTAAGCTACTCCCACAAGCTGAGAAAATACTATGAGCTCTGATACCATTGTATTATCCCTAAGGACATTTTACAATGATAAACAAAGCATGCATAGTAAAAACACCCACAAAAATCACACGTATCTTAGACACCATGAAATAAGCCAAAAATCATGCTACTTTGAGCCATTTTATTAGTAAAGTATGGAGTTACAATAGATGTTTGGAAAGTGTGTACCTAGGCTTGCCCAAGGAAAGCTAGAAAATTCCAAGTGATGTAATGGATGCAAGTGCCCCAACTATTGCATAGATATCCCCTCTAATGCTCTGTGTTGATCACCCAAAAAATTGAATTGCTTGCTGTGAAAAATGGTTGATTTGACCCCTTTATGGTGCAAAACAAATTTTGGGAAATTAATAGCATCCTCTCCTCCAATAATCCACCATAACCTAGAAAGGATTTGGCTAAACATTGACCCCATAATTTTGTCTCAATTTCTCCTCACTCCACTATCTTTCGGGAAATTCAACCCACCTGTAAATTCCACTACTAAAGATCCTCAAAATGGCTGTAATACTCAGCAAATTCCCTTCAAATGATCCCAAAAGCTACAACCCTTAATCTTTCTCTCCTCCATCTCTCATTTGTGGCACAAAAATACTACTATGCAAGCCCACATAGTCCCTAGTATAGATGGCTAGGTCTCTGCAAGCTCCAATGAATTTGGGCCCTAGAAATACTCCAAATCTTCAACAAATGGAGGCCCTAGGCTATCCTAGAAAGCCAAACAAAATACCTACTCAACAACTAACTCCTCCAAGAGCAACGTATTCCTCTTTTAAGTCCCACCTATTCTCCCATCTCCCTGAATTCACTCGATAAAATCCCTTGAAAAATATGAGAGGATGCAAAACACCTCCTAGGGATGGAACTCTAAGTCCATGGAAGGTAGATTGAGATTCTCACATAAAAATATCGAGTTCTTAAGAGCACATGCAAACTTGACTCACAGTAGAAGTGTGCTAGTCAACAACAAGTGTTAAAATGATTAAATATTCCATTGAATGAGTTCCTCCTCCTCTTTTGTCATTGAGTCTCCAATTTCCCCCATGTGGGAGCCATCCATCGATTTCCTCACTTTCCCTCAGAGAGTGTGTATTTCTGAGAGGAGAGTGTATTCCCTTTTTCCTGGTGCCCCCCACCAGACACTAGCAATCTGATTTTCTCCCTTTCTCCTATGTTGGGCCCTTACTTTAGCTCAAAATTCCAAGTGGGGTCCCACAACCCACTTTTCCTAAGTATTAGCCTAAAATATGACAAAAATGACAAAATTTATATTCCTCTTTGCAATAACTAAGTGGGCATGTCATGTCTCCCGAACTTTTTGGTTGCCAAAAAATATCCCATATTCACATTTCATAGGGACTACCCCCCATAGATTTCTTTAGGGAGACAACTAAAATAGAGAGGGTGGAGATCAGAGTGACAACCCCCATCCTAAGCATTTTCACATCTTGCCTATACAATTTGGGTGACAACAATACCATAAAGTCTTTATTTCTTCCAAATACTATGTCATCTACGTAGAAAACCAAAATTATAAATTCATCTTCATTTGACTTAATGTATATATTATAATTGACTACACCTCTATTGAAACCCTAATTTTGAAGGTACTTGTCCAACCTAAAGTACCATGTTGACGGTGCTTGCTTGAGTCCATACAACGCCTTCTTTAACTTGCATACATAATTAGTATTATTTGACAATAATTTCTTTACTGTCTACCTACAAAACCATTACCTTATCTATCGATGTAACAAAGGTAACCGCTTCATTTTATATCTCCCTGGCAACGAAGAGTGCATGCTCCCTCACTAAATCTCTCCAAAAACCTTTATTTGTGTTGGTTCATAATACTATGTGCACACACTCAATCGACCAAAAGGATACATACACACACAAGTATCATGAGGGACGCAAGTGTCACGAGGGAGAGAACTACGTTCATATCTCTCTCATTTGAAATAGAATGAATTATCTCTCTGATATCAATTAATGAATACTTGAAAATTACTAAGATGGGGGTGAATCATCAATTATGTCTTTTTAAACAATCAATACAAGTTAATTTTTTAGCTTTAAGTATTTTCTTTTGCAGCTAATGACTTATGTATATGTTCAACTCTTAATTGTTTCTTTTGTGCTTAGGAGAGAGACATTTGCATTCAACATATAATAATGAATTCAACAACATTTAGAAAAATTAAACATTCAACATGAAACACATGAAGACATTGCATATAAGTGGAAACCCATAAAGGGAAAAATCACGAATGTTGTCCAAAGTGATGTGAAGGAAAGCTCATACTCCCCTTATTACATCAAATTTTTTGTAGACCACTACCTACATGAGTCTACTACTATGAATTTCTTCTGAAAAATACAACTTGAAAGGAATGACCTACTTACTCTTCTATAGGCTACAAACTTCTCTTTTTCCTGCTATTGCCTAAAAGGAGACTACAATCCCCTCTCAAAATACAAATTGATTTACTAGTTACTTGGTCTTTGTCTCTCTTTGATCTAGGTGGATATTCATGGCCACCCTCCAAGTCCACCTAGACCCCCACCATTGTTTCTCTTAGCATTTTCAGTTTCCTTAATTGTAGCACAACTTACTATTTTTAGTAGTTTTTCGGGTCTTGAACTTTTGGAGCCGTTTTGACGCCCTAAATGATTTTTTTTGGGAAATCTATGGGCAACATGGGTCCATGGGCTGATGTTTCCCTTTCCAAAGTGGTAGTTCCTAGATAGATCTTTCTAACGAGCTATTGTATGCATCAAACGGAGATCGTATGCCAAAGTTACGATCCTGAGAAGTTGATGTACCAATTTACCCAAACAGGGCACACAGTTTAGCGTTTCATCTTCTAGTGTTAGATTTTGGAATTTTAATGGTTTTCCATTGTTTCTCAACATTAAATAGGCCTTCGAGCCTCATTGTAACACAATTTTCAGAGGCATGTAGCCACCACATCTCTTCTCAGAGATAAGCTACCATCACCCTAGCTGGTTTATTTCCATTACTGTTTGTAAGCATATTTTAGTATTTTACATTAGTGAAATGAAGTATTATTTCCACTTCATATATGTGTTTATGGTTATCTCTATAATTTTTTGCATTCCTGTTTAAGTCCAGATCACTCTTTTCAACTCAACTTCTGCGGTTTGTTCAAATACTTATCCTCTCTACTTATCCTTCTCAAATCAGCTCCGCTTTTGCTCCTCTTTCTATATCTCTTCTTACCAGGTTGTTCATCAATTCTCACACATAATTCATTTCTCTAACCTTCTTATCATTCAAATATGAATATTTTTATATACAAGAGTTGTTGACTATTTGTATTCCATCCAGGCATTTGAATTGAAAAATCACTTTGTCTTCTAGGAATATTCACAATCATCCTCTTCATTTCCAAATTTGAAACTCAGTTCAATGCAAATAAATTTTGTGATTAAAAAGAACTAAAAATAATATAAGACAACAACAATTATTGCACTATATGGCCTAGAAATGTATATTCAACACATATTATTCATTAAAAATATCAAGTTCCCTAGACTTTGTTCTCCAACTCTCATGTGCCATGTATTTAATTTGTTTATAAAATATGCATTGGATCAACCTTTATTTTATCAACCTCACACATTGTAATTCTTGAACAAGGATCAGCCTTTCAATGTACATTAATCAACCTTTGCATATCAATTAACAATCAACAATAGTCAATTGTTACACATCACATCACTTTAATCAGCCTTGAGCCTTCATGCACATCATTGTCATCAACCATGTCATCAATTGACATCAACATAAAACTTTGCAACATAAAACATGTAATAAATTTATATTAACATGCCAGTTTCTATCAACATAACCCCTGACCATTTGACACCAATGCCAACATTTCCAACACCTTGTATAGTCCCTAGAGGGTCTAACATGTGAAAATTCCAAATTGGAACCCTATTGTAGCAAGTAGAAATTATTCTCCTAATTGTTAATTTAATTTAACAGTTTATTTACTATTTGCTACAACAAATACTGAATAACTGACATGGCAACCTACAAAAATAAAAATGTAGAAAAATAAATGTTGGAAGAAATGCTAGCACGGACACATAAAATTACACAGTTATTTTTGGACAAAAGTCCCTGGAAAAACCCAACTTGGGAAAACTAGTGCAGCAACTGAGGGTTTTATTATTATGAATCAGTGAACTAATATGTGTACAACTCGATGCTAAAACTGACAATCATATAGAGGAATCATTGCAAAAATCTAGAGAGGAATTTTCCTCACCCTACAATCAATCTCTCGGCACAAATTCCCTTCACAATTTCGACCCTTTGAGCCTCTACGTCAGCCTTTACGTAGATGGCTTGACGACTAGCCTCAGAATGGACTCTGATGAAGTTGATTTTCCTTTTTCTGATCAAAAAGATGCTTTTATCTCACTATCGGAACTCGTTCCAAGCATATGGAACTGAAAACGCCAATTTCTCCCAAAAAATCGACTTTACCTCTAGAGGCTACTGCACTGTGCCAATCTCAGCCTCTTTATGGCTCTCTTGCCTCTCTATAAATGAACTCACCAGATCTAGAAACCTTCCTCCAACTTCACTATCTCTGCCTCTCTCTCGCTACTTCGATTTCTGGATCTCTCTCCACCAACTCACTACTGCTACTCTGGAAATTGATCTGCTCATGAAATTGAACCTCTCAAGTGCTTTGTCCATCACCACATTGACCTCCGCTTATAATCATTTATTGGAGCACCAACGTCCAAGATTAAAGCATAATTGATGTCTCAAATCATCTTGGAGTCAATCCATGTGTCTCTAGATCATTCATGCCTTGACTTAATTAATTATGATTAATTAACTATATTCCCTAAGTTTAGACTTAGGAAATATCTAAAAACTAGTTACTAATCTAATTAACTCATTTCTAGGAGGAATTTCCAGAAACTATTTTTGTGTTTTGGAGATCTCATGTATTATATCCTCTCCACAAAATTCAAGACTAGAACACATCTGATGCTACAAAAACTAACACTCCCTCTTAGCTATCAATGTGTTCTAGTGCTATTCCACACCCTATAGTAGTGCCTTGTCTCTGCATCATCTCCTGTGTCCTTGTTGATGTCATTCCATATGCCCACCAAACACTGCGTAAATTTTATATTTGTTGCATCTGTGTTGTTGCTGACCCTACTAAACTGCTACCAACACTACATCTACATTGCAACTCCCTCTCATCTATTGCTAGTGAAACTGCAACATCTGCAACTGAAAAGCATGAAAAATACTAAAACAATTGTGACCAGTGTAATGCATCTCTCACCCAAGTTTCTGATTACTACTAGTATCTACAGTATCACTAAATAATCTATGTGTTTGGTCAATTCAGACTGTCCTAAATTGTTGTATTAGTTGTTAATCTGAGAGTTGTAAACTATTGAAGTGCGGTGCACTATATGTGCAAGATAGCCTATTTCTTAATTTTTGTCATTTTTGAGTTTTTGTTTTGTTTTGGGTTTATTTCTTTTAATTCCCTAATGTGAGATGGAAATTCTAAAAGACAAGTATGATATAAATGTTCAAGGTAATGATGTCTTTTAAAATGATTTTCAAAACTTCAAACTTTCTAAAAACATGCGATGATGAAACTAATTCTTGAAAAGAGAGTGAAAATGTGCCACTATTCTAATTAAACAATGGTGAACTAGTGACCATGAAACCCATTATCCTTACTGCCATGAAAATATAAGAAAACTAAACTCAAAGAAATTTAAGAATTGCAAGCGAAGTAAACTAAATCACATTACATCAACTCATATTCTGACCCCTCACCATTCGACTTGATCTAGTTTTAGGAGGTAATCATAAACAACTTGAGTAATCTGATATCTAATTTGCAGAAAATAAAACTAATATTAGACTACACACTTCATACTTCAATCCCTCACCATTCGACTCGCTCTGGCTTTAGGAGGTAACTGAGAATGTTATGAGCAATTCAATAACTAACTTGCAGAAAAATAAACTAATATCAAACTACACAATTCATACTTCAATCCCTCACCATTCGACTCGCTCTGGATTTAGGAGGTAACTGAGAATGTCATGAGCAATTCAATAACTAACTTGTAGAAAAATAAAGTAATATCAAACTACACAATTCATACTTCAATCCCTCACCATTCGACTTTCTCTGGCTTTAGGAGGTAACTAAGAATGTCATGAGCAATTCAATAACTAAATTGCTGAAAAATAAACTAATATCAAACTACACACTTCACACTTCAATCCCTCACCATTCGACTCGCTCTGGATTTATGAGGTAACTTAGAATGTCATGAGAAATTCAATAACTAGCTTGCAAAAAAGTAAATGAGCAAAACTGAAATAAATCACACAATGCTGGAACTAAAAACTAAAGGAAATGAAAATCAGCAGAAGGACAAGAATGATTCCAAGTCATTAGTTCATGGTGGGAATATAGAACCCATTGTGGACCTATATTAATATCAAGTACAACCAATTTGTTCTGTTATAGGCTTCGACGAAATCCAGTTCCAAGACCATCATTGATAACTTCTTTATTTTAATAGAATGCAATGATTCTCATCCTACCTATTATCACCCTAAAATTTGTGTTTCTAAACTTTGGAAATTTTTCCTTGTTTCTAGTCATAGTCTTATAATAGGTTTTGAGTCATCTCATCTCAATAGTGTCATTCTCTTTTCCAAATAAAGTTTGACAGCCTCATTCCATGTCCTAGAAGCCTCACCATGTATTTAGAAGTCATATCTCACGTAATTTTGATTTTTTTTTTAAATTAGCTGTGAAATCATGGATTCTGAACTAGGAATTTTCATAGCGCGCTACGAAACCACTGAAACAACCTGTTTCAGCATAAAAGACTATGTTTTCTGCTTTTACTGGTCAACTTCCAGAAGGGTTCCTGAGTAACTGAGAACTCAATTTTTAAAACTGAAAGCGGCTTTTCTTTCTAACATAATGAGTTACAAAAACCTCTTTCCGTTTATTCAAATTTGTTATGAGGTGGGAGAAATTTATGGTTCAACGTGCGCTATGAAACTGCTGAAAGCCAAGCTTTGTCTTCTAGTTTTAGAAGTTTTTTTCAAGATCAGTTTCACGTCATAGGAAAAGGTGTCTTTGAATTCTAAGGGAGGTTTCTCTTCATCACCTCTCCCGCTACAATAACCTATCTCACTTTCTTCATAAGTGTTATCAGTTGGGAGATACTAATATTTCTTTGAAACCTTAATTTCAGAGAACAAATTTTTCCTGTTTTACACATATTTTTCAAGGAAAGATTCTAGACAGCTGGAGAAGTTTTTTAAAAAACCAAGATATTTTTTTGTTCTAGACAGCATGGAATACAAACATCTCCTTCATTTTTTTAAAATATGTCATGTATGAGAAGATAAAGGCTCTCTCCCACGTGCTAATTTTGAAAGATCCTAAACCTAAAAAAAGGGAAGCATGTTCCCTAACTCCTAGGGTTTATCATCAGCAGTAAGGTGACAAGGTGGGAGGCTTCATCAAATTCGACCTCATGAGGTTGTAGCTATCAATGAATGCATTCAATGTTTAGTTAAGGTGGTTTAGTCATAACACGGAGTTGTACTCCTAATTGTATTAGGACTTTAGGATTGTTAGTTAGTTGTCAAATGCATTTAAAGGTTTGTTTTATGGTAAGAATAGGTGTAACTCATAGAAAATTCGAATTCTCTTGAAGCGGGATGAGGGAATCCATGTTGTAAATGCTATATATAAAGCAATAGGTCAAATTAGCAAAGGGTTGGAGACTTTTTGGCTCAGCTGTTGCTCTATGTGCAGACTGTGTATATTTTTAACCTAATGCAGAGTTTCTACTTAGACAACTCAAGATTCATGAAGAGTTCTTGTATGTTATTTTTTTGATGGCATCTTCCAATACTTACCTTGTAGTGGTGTTTACTTATGATACTCAAAACTCATCAATGATGCTCTGACTTCCTTCATAGATAAACTAATTGTATTTCACTGTTTTATATTTGCATTTCGGCACTTGAACTCTATAATGCCTTGACTTCCATGCTAGGTAGAATGTTTTGGCTTCACTGCTCAGGATTCAAAGAGAGTTTTTAATGTCCTATTGTCTCATGGTTTTCGTCTTTCACTTACTTGCAGTGGTATGAATACATGTTACTTAGAACTCATCAATGATGCTCTAACTTCCTTCATGTATTTATAAACTGTGTTTCCTTGCATTGTATCTTTGTTTTGTTGATGTATAAAAACTCTCTATGCCCTTAATTTCATGTTAAGTTGATCTTGCTATGGTACTGAAACATACTTTGACTCCATAGCCTAATGGTAGCCATCCTTCATATTTCAACTTATAAACATATAAAATCACAAACCATAGAGTTAGCCATCTATCAATATCTTTAATCAATATCATTAACCCTTTGAGAGAGCCCTCTTAGGCTCAGGAGGCTAAGCCTTAGCTAAAATATTGGTTTGAAATAGTTACATTGACATAGTCTGATCTGCAGCCTATCAGGGTCCTATTTTGGTGATAACACTACCCTAATGGCATCATTGATATGTATTCAATGAAGAAACCCAAATTGTTATATATAAATAGTCTAAAGAGAGATAATTTTTAACCTTAGAAACAGTCTTAGAAATATAGTTACATAATGTGACAAGCTGGAATTAATCAAGAGTAGTTGGGTTGCCCTTCTTGAGAATTAGTGCAAGAAAAGTGAGTTGAATGCTCCATTTAACTTTGCTAATCTTCTTGATTCCTCCACCACCATTCCCAAATCTTCCTCAATGAAATCATAAAAACACCAGGACAATTCTACATTCTGTGAAAATTACATAAATTGGAATCCTATTGTAGCAACTGGTATAATTTCTTCTAACTGATAAATCAATTATTCAGTTTATTTCTACAGCAACATCAAAATAAACACATCGCAACCTTCACAAATAAAACTACAAAAAATAAATAGTGTTGGAATTGAGAATACTAGCACACACCCACAATAAAAATAACACTGTTGTTTTTGGACAAAAGTCCCCGTAAAAACCCAACTTGGGAAAACTAGTGCAACAAATGAGGGTTTTATTTTATTGTGTGGAAGTGAAATATGAGTACATCTACGGATGCCCAACTAAAATTCCAAACAACAAGAATGTATGGGCAAAATTATTGAAGGAAATTATCTTTCCATTGCTAGCAATCCTGACATAACCTACCGTAAGAAAACTTGGCCTCCCGAAGCTTCTGCACTAGCCTCTGCACTACTCTACATAGTATTTTTTACGTCAAGCCTCTAATCAATCTCTGATGAAGTCATTTTTCCTACCTCTACTGAGAAAATCATCTATCCGTCACTATGGAACCTTTGCCCGACCTCTAGAGATGAGAACAAATTTCTCTCTAGCAAATAAAACTACCAATCTAAAACAACTACGTAGTCCTCTGTGATGCCTCACTAGGAATAACACAACCCTCTTCCTACCACCTCTCTGGATTTTGAAAATCTCCACTAAACTTACTGTCCCTATAGCTCACTCACTTCTTCGATGTCTGGCTCTTTGAGAGTTAACTATTGCTACTCTAGAAATTTGTCTTCCAAGGAAATAAAATTTCTAGTTTTCTCTAGTGTTTTCTCCAAGTTCCCATCGACTTCCTCTTATAATCCATTGTTGTATCTCCAACGACAAAGATTAAAACTTAATCGATGGCTAGGATCATCTTGGAAATGATCCGTGTTAGTTTCTAGATAATTCTCACCTTGAATTAGTTAATACTTATTAATTAACCAGTTTTCCTAAACTTAAGTTTAGACTTAGGAAGCATTAAAAAAATTGGTTCACAATCTAATTAAGTCGCTTCTCTGTGGAATTTCCAGAAATGATTTCTGGGACAAGGAGATATCATTGTTGGGAATAATACTAAGAGGGGGGGGGATCAGTAGTAGCAAATCAATAATCTTTTCATTTCCATTATCATATTCATATACGTTACTTCAGTTAAGGCTACCCGCGTGTATGCGCAACTGTGTTTAATGCAACTAGTGTAGGTCCAGTAAACTTATGATTTAGTTAGTTGATCTTCAATGAGTGCATCAAAACATTATTAACCATATGAATAGTAAACAGGTGCAGTAAAACAAAATAGATCATCACACATAAGAAGAACACATGAACACCATGATATAAGGTGGAAACCCAATGTGGGTGAAAACGACCTACTACAATTTGTCTCTATCTTCTTTTAATAAGAAACTTGTTTTTACAATATTTCTATACTGGTGCAGTCTTATACTAGTACGTAGGCTTCTACCTACAGAAGGCTACAATCTTCTCTCATTCTCCAGCTACTATTGGAAGGGAGCTACAACCCCCTAGATCTTGTACTAGCTGATGCACTAGTATGTAGGTGTTGACCTACAAAATGATACAAACTTCTCTTTTCTTCTAGGGACCACGTTTCATAAATTTTCATATTGGATCCATAAATACAAAACAATCACCACTACAATACTATCATTAACTCTGAATCACCCAACAACTGAAGTACTGAAACCCTGTCATCAAAACACATTCTCCAGAACAGAGAGTAGAGCTCAGAACTCTGCAACAACCACTAGAACCAACAACAACCTCAAATATCAAATATCATAATGTATACGCTACTTGACTATGTCGAACCATCGTGTATACACACTTTCACAAGAGACAACCTGCGTACAGATCATATAATGATAATGCATTTTATTCTTCATGATCTCAGTCCATCAACCTTTATCAACCACATAGGTGCCTCCTTAGTTCAAATTAAGCAAAGCATGACAAACCCATAACCAACATACTAGATCTCACACTTCATCAGATATTCATTGCTTGCACACTTGCGACTTGGCCTAATGATCTTCTTCTCCTTATATAGGTTTAGGCTTCTCTCAATACCATGGTCCAAAACCACATAGGACCAATACCTTGGACCCAATACCTAGTGTCAATACCTCGGACCAAATACCATGGACAAAATACCAAAATACCATGGACCAAATACTGCGGACCAAAACATAGATTTCCAACATGTACACGCCTTTCCTTCTGTAAACATGCATGTGTACATATACGCAACTCAGTGTATGGTGAACCCGCATGTATACGCATCTTTGTCGCAACAACCCTGCATATACCTCTCTGATCATTGTAGTTGTACTATGATATGTCATCTGAGTGAGTTGCCATCAATGACAACACCTGTATCATAATGCCAACAATCTCCCCCTTTGGACTTGATGGCAACATGCACACCAAGTCACTCTCCCCCTTTGACATCAAGGGCAAAGGGCAGACCAAGATATTCTCTTCCTTGATATACATTCTGCTATCCATACTCCTCCTGAGTACATGCTGAAATCTTTGATTGGGCTCCCCCTTTGTATATGCTGAGATGTATCACTCTGTCCATGCTCCCCCTAAGCACATATCAAGTCTAAACAAGATCATGGTAGTGATAAAAAACTATCATACATCATATGATCTGCACTATAAGTATCTCTCATCAACATCAGCAACCTATAACCTGCAATATCATTTCCTTGACCAACCAACAGTAAGTAGCAAGATGTATCATTTAGCCACATAAACATTATCACCAAAATCTTCTAACCACAATGCAAACAATGCATTATTTGAAATATATGCTCCCCCTGAACCTGTGCCAACCACCATATCGAACTTCTTTTCCTATTTTTCTTCTTTTTCTTCAGAGCTCCATATACACAACTCTGAAGCCTCCAACTCAGGTATATACACGACTTCTATTTATAATATCTGTGTATGCAAATTGGAATACTGAAGGTCTACACTTTCAATTTCTCCCATGTCTATTACGTCTGCTAACTAAGTTATGCCACCTCTTTTTGACTCTAATTCTGTCTTCTTCAATACCTAGAATTGCAATGATGTATGATCATTTTGCTTTGGTGTCTGAATTTTGCTCCTGCATTCCCTTACTTTATGTCCAAACTTGTTACATGCATAACATCTTACATGTTTCATATTCCTTTTATTGCAATCATTATATTTGTGACCAAACATATTGCAAGCAAAACAATATCCCTTAAAGTGCCTGGAACGTGATGATATTTCTGTGTGATGGTCTTGAAGCACTCTTCTTCTACATCTAGCTGCAACATGTCCAATATTATGCAATTCATAACATTCAATATTACCCATCGAAGGAAATAGCCATCTATCACTTCCATTATTAGGAGCAAAATATTTTCTTTGACGAATTTCTTTCCTTGGCTGCTTTTGGGGTTGAACATTTTTCTCTTTGTTGATCATTTCAGATTTTGTAGTAGAATTCCTTACCTCACCTTATGAGCTAGACTCACCTTCAATAGTTTCATAAAAACCAAAACCAGTTTTGATAGCAGGGGATCTTTGACTACTAAGAATATCATCCAAATATTAGTATTGTCCTGAAATCGTAACAGTTTATTTTTTTCTTCTAATTTACCTATTAAGATATTTACCTCAACCTGATGTTGTTCTTCCTTTTCCAAATATTGCTTCTTTCTGTTTTCTTTAGCTTTTCTTCCTCTTCCACTTGTTGCCTTAATTCAAGCATTTCATGTTCTTGTTCTTCAAAAGCTCCTTCATTCTGCTTCTTTGAGTTTTCAAGGTCTTCCTTTAGAGAAGGGATCTTAGATTCAAGTCTCTGGATTGTTATGCTTTGATCTTTTACTACATCCTGCAACTGCTCCCTTACTCTGGTCACTGTCTCCTGCTAATCTTTTAATCTAGTAAATTCTTTTGTTTCTACGTCCTTACTTTCATATGCCATGAGAAGTCTAATGTCTTCATCACTATTGGATGAGCCATTACTTTTATCATGAGTATAATAACTTCTATTACCTTCTTCAGACATCTTTCCTTTGTTATAAGGGCATCTAGCAGTGTAGTGACCAACTCTACCACAAGAAAAACATTTGAAAGGTAGCTTACCTTCAAACCTTGCAAATCCTCTTTGAAGATTCTTGACAAAATTTCCCTCATAATCTTCTTCTGAAATGTATCCTGATTCATTGAGTTTTTATTTTCCCTTTGGTGATACTTTAAATGCGGCTTCTCTCATATTTGATGGTGCTCCTTTTCTCATTTCAAAAGTAGTTAGGATTCCATGAAGCTGCATCATAGTGATTTTCTGCAGATCCTCCTTTTTTTCTGTGGAAGACACTTTGGATTCAAATTTTGCAGACAAGGATCTTAAAACTTTCTCAATTAAGACAACTTCCTTAATTTCTTTACCCAGATTCCTCATACAATTGACAATCTCATCTATATGTAGGAAGTAATTAGCTATGCTTTCATTACTATACATCTTAAGAGTTTCATACCATATTCTGAGAGTTTGAAGCTTAGCACATTTTACCTGAGCATCTCCTTCATAGCTTAGAATGATTTTGTCACAGATTTCTTTGGTTGATTTGAACTGCATGACCTTGACAAATTATGATTGTGACAAACTTCCCAATAAGATAGTAACAACTTTGGCATTGATTTCATATTGCTTTCTACCTACCGTATCTGTAGGAATTACTTATGGATATGCATATCCTCCTTCCATAACTCCCCAAATATCTATTCCAAGTGATTGTAGATAAGCTGCCGTTCTTATCTTCCAGTACATAAAATTTCTCCCATCAAAGATTGGTTATCTGATGGCTCCCTCTCTTTCTTGATTACTCATCCTGATGGATCTTCCTTCATGCGATCAAGCTTCTTCTAAAGGACCTTCTCTGATTCCAAATGTGAGGAATAATACGAAGCGTGGGGGTGAATTAGTATTAGCAAATCAATAATCTTTTCATTTCCATTATTAGATTCATATACGCTACTTCAGTTAAGGCTACCTGCGTGTATACGCAATTGTTTTTAATGCAACTAGCATATATCTAGTAAACTTATGATTCAGTTAGTTGATCTTCAATGAGTGCATCAGAACATTATTAACCATATGAATGGTAAACAAGTGTAGTAAAATAGAACAGATCATCACACATAAGAAGCACACATGAACACCATGACATAAGGCGGAAACCCAATATGGGTGAAAAACACCTGCTGCAATTCGTCTCTATCTTCTTTTAATAAGAAA
This sequence comes from Pinus taeda, assembly GCA_000404065.3. Taxonomy (NCBI): domain Eukaryota; kingdom Viridiplantae; phylum Streptophyta; class Pinopsida; order Pinales; family Pinaceae; genus Pinus; species Pinus taeda. The sequence goes on from APFE030092948.1 coordinate 39,544, forward strand.
CTTCTTTTTACAATATTTCTATACTGGTGCAGTCTTATACCAGTACGCAGGCTTCTACCTACAAAAGGCTACAAACTTCTCTCATTCTCCAGCTACTATTGGAAGGGAGCTACAACCCCCTAGCTCTTTTACTAGCTGATGTACTAGTACGTAGGTGGTGACCTACAAAAGGCTACAACCTTCTCTTTTCTTCTAGGGACCACGCTTCATAAATTTTCATACTAGATCCATAAATACAAATAAATCACCGTTTCAATATAATCATTAACTCTGGATCACCCAACAACTGAATCACTGAAACCTTGTCATCAAAACAAAGTCACCAGAACACAGAGCAGAGCCCAGAACTCTGTAATAACCACTAGAACCAACAACACCCTCAAATATCAAATCTTACAATGTATACGCTAATTGACTGTGTCGAACCAGCCTGTATATGCACTTTCACCAGAGAGAACCCACGTATCGATCATATAATGATAATGCATTTTAGTCTTGATGATCTCGGTCTATCAACCTTTATCAACCACATAGGTGCCTCCTTGGTTAAGATCAAGCAAAGCATCACAAACCCATAACCAGCATACTAGATCTCACACTTCATTAGATATTCATTACTTGAACACTTGCCACTTGGCCTAATAATCTTCTTCTCCTTATATAGATTTAGGCCTATTTTAATACCATGGTCCAAAACCATGTAGGACCAATACCTTGGACCCAATACCTGGGGTCAATACCATGGACCAAATACCAAAATACCATGGACCAAATAACACGAACCAAAACATAGATTTCCATCATCTACATGCCTTTCCTTCTGTAAACATGCGTGTGTATGTATATGTGACTTGGTATATGGTGAACCTGTGTGTATATGCATCCTTGTCATAGCGAACCTACGTATACCTCTCTGGTCATTCTAGCTGTACTATGATTTGTCATCTGAGTGAGTTGTCATCAAGGACCAATACCTTGGACCCAATACTTGGTGTTAATACCATGGACCAAATAACATGAACCAAAAAATATATTTCCATCATGTACATGCCTTTCCTTCTGTAAACATGCGTGTGTATGTATATGCGACTTGGTATATGGTGAACCCGTGTGTATATGCATCCTTGTCATAGCGAACCTACGTATACCTCTCTAATCATTCTAGTTTTACTATGATTTGTCATCTGAGTGAGTTTTCATCAAGGAGAACACCTGTATCATACCTTAATCATAATGCCAACACTCATGTATTATAGCCTCTCCAGAACATTTTATGGCTAAAACACATCTGACACTACAAAAACTAACACTCCCTCTTAGCGAGGAATCTGTTCTAGTGTTGAACACCCTGCCACAACACTCTGTATCTGTATCATCTCTATTATGTTGTTGATGTTTCGATGTTGCTACCCACCAAATACTACACAATACTGATGCTACATTTGTGTTATTACTGACACTTCAATATTGTTGCCAACACTGCATCTGCACTGCACCTCCCTCTCATGTGTTGTTGCTGCAACTACAACATCTAGAACTTCAAGAATCCAAAATACTAAATCAATTGTATTCAATATGATGCATCGGTCTCCCGAGTCCTAAATGCTACTAGCATTTGGACTGTCACTGAAGAAATTTCATTATTTCCAACTCTACACTGAGCCATCTATTTTAATGTCAACATTGCACTGCACTCCTCAGCATCTGACCGCTACTAGTCTACAACTGCCACTTTGGTACTAACTGCATCAACTTCCACTGATCCATACTTCTACTGAATATTATGGGCCCATATATCAAGGTAATGATCCACGAGGTGGACTCCTCAAGGACCCCACCCAATCTCTATATTTCTCAAGGGCTACAACTTTAAGTCACCCCATCTCACTCTTGGAGGTATGGTTTCCATCATTACAAAGTCTTCCTCCAACCTAGAGGAAAACCTATCTATCTCAACATATGTTGCTGACTGGTCGTGCTTCTCCTTCTTTTCCTTCTTTATGAGAGGACACTGGGTACTATAGTAGCCAAAGTCACAACACTTGAAGCACTTGACCTTCCATACATTATTATTCTTCCTTCTTTGTCCCCCCTAACCCTAACTAGGACCCTTTGATGCAAGGGCCAGATTCTCCTCCTCCTTCACCTTCTTTGATTCGCTACTACTGTTACCACTAATGGAGCTATTTAATAGAGCACACCTCAATTCCTCATGCTGCAAGTCTGACAACATATTTTCCCATTCTGGTAGCTTGTCTCTGTGTTGGGTGCCTATAATACTAGTGATTACCCCATTACTATTGTAGTTGTACCCCTTACTAATATTGTTGTGCCCCTATTGTCCCCATATTGTTATTATTGTGCCCCATAGAATCCCTTTATTGTTATTTTTGTGGCTTTATATTATTATTGTGAGATCATTTGGGTTATATTGTGACTCCTTAGACTCCTATATATAGAAAGGAGGTTTTGTCATTTGAATCATCCAACAATTGTTCATTTATGTAATGTAAAGGAGGTTGCCCCCTTGAAGAGGTTAAATTTTAAGGTGTTGATCTATCTTTTCTATCTTTTTTTTGAGCTGGTTTCATAACATTTGGTATTAGAGGTTTGGATTCTAGGGTTTCACTGCTCCAAACAGGTTTCACTTTCCAAACAGGTGAGACCTGGGGAAAATCATCATAACTTTCTCTCTGAGCATCGGATTGAAATTTCGTAAGAAGGTATAGAAAGAGGATGGATTTTAGTTTCTTCCATATATTGTTTAGAGCAAAAGGTCGAAACAGTGACTCGTGGCAGGTCATAGAAATTCTCTCTACGGAACTAGTCTATAATCAGGTCACTGTGGGATATTTCGTATAACTCTTCCTTGGAGAATCCAATTTGGATCACACTAGTGGCATTGGAAAGAGGACAAAGAGGGCTACTGTAGGTTGCAATTTCAGAAGTAGATGATCTAAAACTACAGAGATACATCAGAGGAAATATTGAGCTCCTACAAAGTGAAAAAATGTGTGTAGATTTTTTAAATTTTTGCTTAAGCTTGGTTTGAAAAATTATTTTAAAGGAATTCAAAGGGCATAGTAGAGAAATAGTATCGGTAACTGATTCCCTAAGGAAAGAAAATGCAAACACCTAGTAAGCAATCTGAAATCTCTAGCATGACTCATGAGGAAGAGGAAGAAATGTTACATGATATATCAAAATTACAAGACCAAGTACAACAAATTTCACTCTCACAAAAGCTAACAAAAGCTAAGATAAATGGCATGGAATCTAAGATAAAGGGCATGGAGGCCAATATTGACGATTTGAAGATAGATTTGAAGGCAGACTTGACAAATTTTCTACAAGAAATACTTACTAATGGTGAAAGGGGAGTAAAGGAAACTCATGATGCAAACAAAGGAAATGTTAACCACGATCTCATAGACTCTAATGTTGGATCGAAGACACACCATATTCCAAAAATCGATATGAGGAAGTTTAATGGCAAGGATCCTACAACATGGATATTACATATGGAGCAATTTTTTGATCTCAATAATGTGCAAAACACACAAAAGGTATGTATTGCAACTTTATATTTGGAACCAAATCAGTTTGTATGGTATCAATGGCTTGCTCTCGTAAACAATTTATCACTTGGGCAATTTTTACAGAAGAATTGATAGCACATTATGAGGATACAAAAAGCAACACTTTTTTTAGCCAATTGATAAGTCTCAAACAAAAGGGTTCAATAATGGAGCACATTGAGGAGTTCCAAAAATTGAACATAAGGGTAAAAAATATTCCAGAGGAGATAGGATTGATGTGTTCATAGGGACTTTAAAGGATAATATCCAACATGATGTTCACCTTTGGGAACTTGATTCATTAGAGAAGGCATTCAGGTTAGCAAGA
>APFE030092957.1:7646-25382 GCA_000404065.3 Pinus taeda
TTTAATTTAGCATTTTAGGCAAAAATAACAAATTCTTATTAAAAATAAATCATTTAACCTCATTGTAATTTATATATTTTATTTTAGATTATAAATATTTATTTTATTTTTCCTATTACAAATATTTCTTTTCTTTTTCATTTCCTGTTTAGTGTTGTGTTCAAATAAAATATTCACAGATTACAACATCACATTGTAGCACTGTATTTTTTGCGTGGAAATTTTCTTTTCTTTTTCATTTCCAGTTTAGCACTGTGTTCAAATAAAATATTCACAGATTACAACATCACTGTATTTTTCTTTGCCTTGTCTATATCTGCCTGGAAATTCTAGAAGAAGGAAGACCATCAATGTGATCTATGGATTTCATTGGATTCGAAACCCAGATGGAGTTAATTTCATGGGATTCGAACCCCAGATGGAGTTTTCCTGGGAAACACTTAGGAGGGCATCAACGGTTAGATGGAAGGAAGAGCAAGGTCACCCGCGGTGGATATTTTGGTAATTTGTACATGGGTATGAATTTGGACTCTATTCTTCCTTTTTACTAAAGAGGATTTTTAATTGTATGGGTAAATAATTTTGAGGGTTTATATGATCAAAGCATAAATTTTATTTAGAGTTAGGGTTTAATGATTTTGACAAGAGCAAGGTCAAAGCATAAATTTTATCTAGAGTTGAGGGTTTAATGATTTTGATAAGGGCAGTAATTTGTACATGGGTATGAATTTGGATTCTCTTCTTCCTTTTTACCAAAGAGGATTTTTGTTTGTATGGGTAAATAATTTCGAGGGTTTATATGATTAAAACATAAATTTTATCTAGAGTTGTGGGCTTAATGATTATGATATTTTGGTAATTTGTACATGGGTATGAATTTGGACTATGTTCTTCCTTTTTACTAAAGAGAATTTTTGTTCTTATGGGTAAATAATTTTGAGGGTTTATATGATCAAATCATAAATTTTATTTAGAGTTGAGAGTTTAATGATTATGATAATGCAGATCTTGATTGCAGCCAACAATTCATCAAAAGACATTGCACAAGCAAACATTTTGCATGTCCTTATTGTACAAAGGGTTTAATGATTATGATAACGCAGATCTTGATTGCGTCCAACAATTCATCAAAAGATAATGGACAAGTAAGCATTTTGCATGTCCTTATTGTATAGATCAGTTAGATCCTCCCTAACTTTTCTAGGGTCAGAATGCATGCATTTTTTTTTCTTTTCACCTTTTTTTAGTGGTTGATTATTTGTGTAATGGACTCTACCATGCCCAAATTAAAAGGGCTCAAGTGATGCAAGAAAATTTTCTGGTAGGATGCAAATGCTAGACCTTAAACTTTGTTACATGAAATAAAAATTTCTTGTAATCATGAACATAAAATATTTTTTCATCCTTAGATTCTGATCCCAATACCTACATTTTTAAACCATGTTACTATATTTTAGGTAGAATATAATTAGATACATTAAACCTTACAACTCTCCAAAGCCTAGGTTAATTTTGGCTAAAAAGAAGGAACCTGAACGCCTTTTGCAATTTAGATTCAATTCTCACAGAAAATGATTAAAAATGGTAGAACTCAATGGTCTGATAACTTTTACCCACCCATCAATTTCGAAGACATTTGGTACTAATCTGAACCTAAACATAGAGAGTAGAAGAAGAAAAGGAGCCTGGATGAGGTGGACCATGACCTGCTTGATACTTTTCAAAAGTTGGCCATGCCTTTTACCAGAAGAAAACATTGACCAATGTTGTTGTACATGTCGTTTTTGACGATGTTTTCATTGCTACCATGCATAGGTAGACTCTATAGGTAGTTGAGGTTATCTTTTGTTCGTTATAAGAGGTAATTAAGGAGTATCTTTATCTAGTTAGGAAGTAGCTTGGCAGGGTTGTTTCTCCTACTGATAACTATTATGCTGGAAAATACTATATGAGGTAATGTATGGTGCTTAGATTATGGTGCTTCATTTCATATGATAGGTGTTGGCTTAGGGGCTCTTGAACTAGGTTCAGAGTTAGTTGCGCCAAACAACAAATCCCTACACTACTGGTGCTTTTGGCAACAACCCATGTAGCACAGGCTGTAGTCTCACTTGAAGCAATATGGGGGGATTCAAGAACCAAGTTTCTGCATCTAGAGACGATTGTGATGCCTTTTAGTGTCTCAGGTTTTCCTTCATGCAGATCGATAAGCCCCTCGGGCTCGGTGCTGTGACTCTAGGAAAACAATCTTCTGACCTTTACGAAGGTCTATGATTGGTCTTTGTGGACCTGTATTAGTCAATCTATCCACTTACATGCATCAGAGAATGGGCCTAAACTAGGGTTCACTCAGATAAGCTTATGTTATTAATAAACATCAGATAATTCATTAGAGTCGTCATGAAATCATGTAAACATGCTTGTGTACAGATCTAACAGTTATTAAATAAAATTTCACACCATTAGATCAATAATTCGTAAACACATTATTCATCCATAATATATATCGTAAATAGAAGAAACAAAGATAAACAAATATACATAGTATTTCTTCAGTAATTCTCTTTATTTATCTTCAATTCATATTTATAGACTCAAAATTACCCTACGCACTCAGTTGTAGGGGTATGCGTACTCATCTGCGGACTCTACCTAGGCCTCTGTGCACTTAGTTGCAGAGGCTTTCTATCCTCTCTAACCCACTTTTGTACACTAACTCTTCTCTTCTATTGACCCATTACATCCTTTGCTATCTTCATACATGCCTTAGACTCTCCAAGGCACAACTTTATAGCCTTTTACATACAATCCCATGGTCCGCAGACCATTGGTGGGTCTCAAAGCCAACTCAAACTTTACATAAACAAGGGGCTAAAACCCCTTTGATTCCTTACCATCTACACGCTCCACATCCACAAATCGTGGAGACTTTACATTACTTACAAAAAATACATCAAAACTTGGGTTATTTTAACCCCAAAACTAACCTAGGGGACCCCACCCCAATAGGCCCTCAACACAAAGATCGTGACTCACCCTCGAGTCACTCGGCTAGCATTGTGATCTTGCTACAAAGATCCCACAAATCCACGTGAACTACTATAACCTTAGCAATGCTTTGCGTGGCTGCCAGATGGAAATCTTCGACTAATTTCTCCGTAGTTGAGACTTCTGTGGCCAACCACATTATTTGTTGCATCTGTTCCAAGCCCTTCAACTTATCCTGGATGGTTTTTGTGATCTGATAAGATTCTTCCAACCATGGCTACAACCTAGCCTTTAGTAATGCCTCCTTCTTCTGTGTCGCCTCTACCTGCATGAGGAGTTGCTTCCCTTCCTGTAGTTTGGCTAGGCGCTATACTGGTGTGATGGAGTACGTCGTTTCCCTCACTTCGGCATACTACTACTACAGCTCCCTCATCTCTGTATTCACTGTTTGTCGGTTTGGGTGTTCCTGCAAAATGGTGACCAATTCCATGGCTTTCTCAAATTTTGTCATCCAGGGTGGCCATTGCTTCTTTTATGGTGGCTCCGCACTACTCCTGGTCCCCAGGCAGAGTCATGGGCTGCAACTTTAACTACAGTTTCGTGGCCTTCATATTGAGTTCAAATTGAAGTCAACCAACCTCTACCTTGGCTTGCACACACCAACAACTAGTTTTCTAATCTTCGCTTCTGGTTGTGCGTCCTAAGGGATGAGAAGCTCAGGAACTGTCTTACATGTCTCTACAACTGCGGACTACAATTAGGAAATCTATGCCCGCAATGTTCCTTTTTCTTTTAAGGACTATGTCTTCTTAGCGAACATTTGCGTGTTGTTCACTCTGTATTCACTGATGAGGTTGAGAGCATGCTGCTCCTGAGCTCTCAATTCCTCTGTCACCCTTGAATGCAGTGCGTGGAGGATCTCGTTAGGGAGCATTGCTATGGCTCGATGTTCTTAATGGTGCTTAGGATCATGTGATCATCAGTTGGCTCCACGCGAAGGGACCCCTCTAGTAATGCAATATTTCTAAGGTCGAGGGTCCTTACCAACTCGATTGCTTGACTCGTCCCAGGTGTTAAGCTCACTTGTTCTACACTCACTTGATCAACACCCACCTGTATCCTATTTTCTTGGATTTGTAGCTTGCATAGATCCTTTTGGATGCTTCCCAACATCTGAATATATTTCTGCTCAAACTGCAGCAACACTTCAGTCATAGTGTCCCTTATTTTATCCCCGATCTCATCGAGATCGTCTGCCGTCAAGACAATGGAATCACCCTACGAATTGTCTGATTTCTGTTTCTTCCTTGGTTTATCCTACTATCCCTTGCGAAGTCTCTTCAAAATAAACGAGGTGCTCTTCCCCTCATCTCCTCTGCTACCTTGTTCTGATGATTCTTCCTCCTCAGTCTCCGGCGAAGGTGATTTGCCACTTCTTTGTGACTCGTGCTACTCCTACTTTGCCTACTCTTTGGCAGCACACTCTTTCTCCACATGAGCCTTCTTTGATTCTTCCTTATTATTTTTCTTTTGAAGTGTGTGTGCAACTTGCTTAGCTACCTCCTTTCTGTTCTGTGTTGTATAACTTCCTGTGCCCTTACTTGTACTAGCATCTAAATCTGAGGGGATGCGCCATGCTATAGGCCATCGCATGGTCACCTCCTGCACATTTGTCTTTGTCACCAAATATGGCAAGTCATGCCATTGCTGCTATGTATCCTTCCGCGCTTGAATGTAAACTCTATGGAAGTTAGCCTTGAATGCGACATAGGCTGACAACTACATGTACAAGGTCAGTGACAACCTTGGACATTGGTTAATGGCCATGCATAGACTTGATTCAATCAGGACCCAAAAGATATTTGTCTCTATGGTCCACGTGGGGTCCTTTGTAGCCCATAGAGATGCTAACTGTGTGGCTTCTGGTAATCCATCTTCAAGTGGAGGAAACTAGCTATCCTTCAGTAGTTCCCATGCAACCCGCACAAGAGACAACAAAAACCAAGCGTAATGAAATGTCTTGGTTTCATCCTAGGCCTCGTGGATATTCGCGAGGAATTCCTGGCACAAGTACCAAGACCAGTTGAACTGTATGCCTTTCATACACTGAGTAGCTAAGGACACTATGGGCATTGGAACTTCATTTGCGTGGCATTTTATCATTACCTTCCCTGTTGAGATTTGCGTGGAAATTTTCACTGATGGGTCTGTTATTGAGGTGATGGAATATCCTCGTGCCTTCTTCACGAGGTCAAATCCTTTCTGCCAAGTCCTTTTCTCTTGTCTTTTTGCCAAACTCCTTGGCTAGATCCAAATCTTCATATGGAAAATGTGTAATCCTCTGCATGAGCATGTTAGTGATGGGGATAGGCCCTCCTAGCCATAAAGACCCATTATGTACCAGAGTGAGTAGTTGGCACAAACAAATTGTGTTGATAGGGGTGCGGTGATAATGGGGCATCCATAATAGATTTAGTAATTCTGAATTCTCCACACCGCAGATCCATTCCACTATTTCTAAGGCAGTGACACTTGACTTCACGTAGTAGACGCGCTTCATGTACTCATCAGTTGCTAAGTGTGGAAACCTAACACGATCAATGAGGTCCCAATCTTCCATTTTCAGCAGCGGGATCTGCGCAAGCCATGGACCTTCAAAGGGAACCAACTCAAGTAGTAGGGGTGTAGAAATGGAAAAATTCTCTAAATCTAGGTCCTTTGGGACCTTCGCCTTCTCCTTGCGTGGAGGGATATAGTCGAGTAGCTTCGTAATGGGCTCCACTCCCTCAAAATCTATGTCTTTTGTACCTTGGCCTTCTTCCACCTCTAGATCAACTACCTTCTCAGGTTGCTTGTCCTTCTTTTGTTTCTACGATGCAGAATGCTTCCTAGGGGATTTATGCATCGACTTTTTCTGCTTATCATTCTTGGGTTTAGCTGTCTGGGTTTCTCTGGTAGGGGTGGGCTTCGGCCTAGGTGACCTCAGCGCCATAGGCACAGGAGCCGAAGCTTCCATACTAAAAACTTCTGTGGTAGCTCCCTCATAGGCAACATCGCCTTTAGTACTCACGATTTCTGCAGGGCTTGGTCCAAGCATATTTTCGAGAAAGAACTTCTGATTCAACTCAGAGAGCTTAGAAAATGTAGGGATCGTAACTAAATCCTCCAAATATGACCAGTTCATAAGTGACAGACAACACAAATAAACAAAAACTCTAAGGGAAGAAAGTGTTCTCTGTTGGACCGTCATGCGTAATTTATAGGGGGTTTTGAATTTGAATCTGACTATTCCCCCCAAATTTGACAATTAATGTTGTTTTGGCGGCAGATCTTCAAATATTTTTTCCTTAAATTCTGCCAGCCCGCTCCTCTTAATAGTATTTTGGTTGTCAAGTCATGAACATTGACTCCAATGGTGAATTTTCTGCTGTGCTGTGCGACACTTCCCTCCATAGCATATCTGCCTGCGTGCAACCTCATAGGTTACATCCTCATCATCTTTCACACAACCCACCTGCTACATAGTCCTCTAATCCTGGTAGTGTATTTTACAGTCCTACGCTCCCTTGCAACTCTCTAGAGCACTAAGGTTGTCCTACCTCCATATAGTCATTGTGCAAGATCCCCTATATACAGCTTCAAACAACTCCCATTCACTCTTCCTAGAAAAGGTTCTCCATTCAACTTTGCAAGCTAAACTACGCCTCCATATGTAATTTCTTTGACAATATATAGCCCTAGCCAATGCATTTGAAATTTCCCTTGAAACTTAGTGAAATTACTCTCATATAAAAATACAAGATCATGTACCTTGAACATGTGGAGCTTGATGTGGCGATCATGCCATGATTTTTCACATTCCTTCTTTACTTGCTGATGGAATCCTACCAAGAATCAGTCCTCTTCAAGCTCCATCAGCTACGTGAGCCGTTCCTCCAAGGTTTCATGATCTGCCATACCTGTGAGAGCTACTATACGTAGACTAGGCACAATATACTCCATTGGCATTACAACTTCTACCCCATACACCAACCTAAATGGCATTTGTCCTATCAACTTCTTCCAAGTAGTCCTATATGCCCATAGTATTGCAGGTATGCACACATCTCAGTCATTCCACTGTGCGTTTCATATCTTCATCAATGTGTTCTCCAAAATCTTGTTGAAAGCGTCAACAATTCCATTGGCCTGTGGGTGATATGGTGTACTTTTCTAATGGTAGACATGTGTTAAAATTGGTAACTGGGGCCAAACTCCATGTGGGTCATCTCATTTATGGCAGTTGATATTATTATTGGATCCCTCTCATCAAGAGGTGTAGGATTGATTTAAAGATCATCCGATTCTGATAAGTATTCATGGAGTTATGAATTTATTTGTGTTATAAGACATATTGTCAAGTCAGCTAGCAACTTGTGTAGGATTAGAATCCCAATAGTCATCTCTATTCATCATCTACGTTTTAGTATAAATAGGTGAGGAGTTGAAGTCATTTATGACATGCATTCTTCATGTGATCTCTTCCTCTCCACGTCTTGGGTTTTTGGTGAAGGAGAGACACTAAAGAATATGCTGGGCTAAGTGTATGATGCCCTAGCTGCAGTTCAGATGTACCCTAGCCATAGTCAAGGGAAGGCTCCTATCTAATGTCTTAAGGAGCTCCAATACACTGTAACATGATTCCTAATCTGCTGTAATGTGATGCCCTAATGTGCTATAAAGTGATTCCCTAATATGCTGACACGTGATGCCCTAATTTGCTATCATGGGATGCCCTAATCTGCTGCTCTAATTTGTTGTTAAAGAGAGGCCTAATTTGCAGTAAAGGGATGCCTGATATGCAACAGATTAGGCTCTTATCTGCATCAACAAGAAGGCCCTAATCCATTGTCATAAGGAGGCTCTAAAACTACAGCCAAGAAGTGACCCTTAGCCACAAAAAAAGAAGACCTGGCTGCAGATATAACAAGACCTAAGGAGAGACCTTTAGCCACAACCAAGTGAGTCCTAAGAGTAGCAAGAAGAAGCCTATTGTTTGGTTGAAATAAGCATGAGTTGCTGAAGGTAACAACATAGAGATAGAGGTTGTTCCTAGGCTTGGGTCAAGGATTGTTTGCAAGGCAAAGGAGTTGTAGCATAAGGTGAGATTGTGCGTAAAATAAATCTACCCCAAAGGTTCTGATCAGATCAGTAGAGGTTGTTCCTAGGCTTGGGTCAAGGACTATTTGCAAGGCAAAGGATTTGTAGCATAAGGTGAGATTGTGCGTAAAATAAATCTACCCCAAAGGTTATGATCAGATCAGCATAGGTATGCAGATTCGGTGCTAGAAGGTAATGAAAGTAAGCAAAGTTCTTACACTACTGCATTGATGGTTATTGGAAGTTGTTTGGAGGAAGATCGTAAGCCTATCTTACTGCTAGGCTAGGCCATAGGCCATAGCCAGTGTCAAAGGGTTGCACAAGCCAGACCTCGACAACATGATAGTAGTGTACTCTCACCTTGGTGCAACACAACCTTTGAAGGCCTTTATTTTTGACTGAGTGAAAGATAAGGGATGAAGGTTGATGCCCTAAGTCATGAAGTAGTGACAGATAGTGCAGCTAGAAGTCATCAGCCTTGATAGGTGCAACTGATGATGTGTGTAGCATAGCAGACATTGCAGATCAAAAATGTGTTCAACATTAAATACAGCTCCATGACATTGAGCTCAGTGATGTTTGAGTGCATCACTGAGAAGATGAAGCACAACATTAAAAGTGCAACATGATGATGAATTGTAACATGGTAATGGGAGCAGTTCAGTGATGGGAACAACTCTGTGACTAGGTGCAACACCATGACGAAATGCAACACTATGATAGATGAAGTAGTCACCTTGGAGAATCAGTTGAAGCAATATGTATTCAACTGATCTCATGCAGATATCAAAATTCAAAATGTTGAATTCCATTATAAATGTACTATATCTCTCTCTTTCTCTACTGAAATTTGAAGAACATAAAAGAAGAATTGATCAAGGGTTTCCCCACATTGGGGTTTGTCCTTGGCTAGCGCCACATCTTATGTCCTCTTGTCTTGGCTTGTCTTCTGTGATTTATACTTATGTTCTATCTACAGTTTACTTTAATGCTGATGTGATTGGTAATGCGGAAAAGATATTGAGCTAACTGTGAAAATTGAAATAAATTGCTCTAGCATAGAACATACCTAAAAGTAACATGGTATTAGAGCTGAGGTGAAGACAATGCCCAAGCAAGAGTGAAAGAGAAATCACCGAAGACAATTGGGAATGGACAAAAGGATCAGTGGATTCCTCATCCCTCTTCAAATTCACTGAGGGTGAATTCGAAGTAGAGAATACTATCAGAATGGCGCAATGGAAGTTTCTAATGGCCTACCTAAAGATCACTTCATTGGGAAGTTTGGATCTAAGGGTGGAAGAAAAGGAAGATAGCTAGTTCGGCTATTATGTGAAGGAGTGTCCGAATGACAAGGACACATTACTTGATGATAACAATAGGGACATCTTGAATGATCAAAGGAATGACAGGTAATGCAGGTCATCAAGGACACCTTCGACTCTTCAGAGAAAGAAAGGAACCCCGGTATGAAGAATCAAATGTTGTTTATGATAAGATCTTGTATTGGCCCTCTTCTTCAGATTCTTTGGGAATCTGGCTTATTAATTATACTACTTCAAGGCACTTCATCAGATATAAGGGTTCTCTCTCTATTTTGGTAGAGATGGAAACAATTATGGGATTATACTTGGAGTCAATGCAACCTATCCTGGAAAGGGTGTAGGGAATGTTACCCCTCAATTGAATGAGGCTAACTCAATTCATTTACAGAATCTATTTTAGGGTGGCACTCATCCATGGAAAGGTCCATAGGTTTAGAATAATCTGAGGGGTTTGAGATTCATGATCAGGAATCTCATGTATACAAGTGGAAGACAACCCTCTATGGCTTGAAGAAAAACACCCCGGGCATAGTATGAGAGGATTGATAGCTTTCTGATGAAGCCGAGGTTCATTAGGAGTGAAACTAATACAAAATATTACTCCAAGGTTGTGGATGATAGACATCTCATACCAGAACCTTATGAGGATGATCTATTTCTGACAGGTGCATACCCTCTCATTTGTAGAAGTAAGAGGGAGTTGGATTCCCGATGTGGAATGATAAACTGCAAGCCTATGACTACCTCAAGGATCTTAACCTTCAAAAGTTATATGGTAGTGATGTTGGACTAGATTTGACAAATGCCTCTAAGTTTCATAAACTCATTCGTGTTGATGTTCTTGGTGAACTTCCATCTGGACATATGTTTTGTAGTTAGCATGGTGAGCTCATATTTGGTTGAGCCTCATTAGATTGGTGCCAAGAATCTTCTGAGATATCTTCAGGGCACAATCTCTCATGGATTGAGATACACTTCCTAAAATATGAAACTACATGATTATTCGAATGTTGAATGGGCAGGAAGTGTGGAGGATCACTAGAGCACTTCTTAGTGCTAGTTCTCTTTGGATTATGCTTCGATATCATGGATGAGCAGGAAGCAGAAATCAGTTGCTATAAGCACCACCGAGATTGAATACACAGCTACGAGTATGATCTCATGTGAAGCTACATGGTTGCAGAAGCTCTTAAGTGAGCTAATTGTACGCATGATTAATACCACTGTGACAACCAGAGGTGGGATTCTATTATTGAGGAATCTTGTATTCAATGATTTCTCTAGCAGATAGATATTAGATACTACCTTACCTGGGATATGGTAAGTCGATGAGCAAGGAGGCTCCATCACATTGAGATGGATGTACAGGTTGTAGACATTTTGTCAAAGCCCTGGAAAGGTCAAATCTGTGACTTTCTTGAATGACTTGAAGTTGTTGAGAGACCTTCTTATAAGGGTCTCACATGCATTGAGCTCTGGGAATTTTGGGGGGCTTGGGGTACTTATTGGAGCAACATATGCTGATAGGACGACTCACCCTCCCCTGGTGGTATGCTATGTACAGGATGATAGGTTCAACCTTCCCCTGTGCCACCCCATGGCAGCTATGGAATAGGTTTATTCACTCTCCTATGGAAAAGATGATTCACTCTCTTGTGGACAGGATGATTCCCTCTCCTGTGGACAAGATGATTCGCTCTCTTGTGGGACAGGATGATTCGCTCTCCTGTGAATAGGATGCTTATCTCTCCTATCAAGGCATCCTAACCATGTAGTCTGGGACTCATGGGAAGTACCTCTCATTTGATCAATAAGAAGGGAAATGAGGATAGGGACCATAGTAGTATCGATGGATGCATCATTGTATCTACCGTACTCCCTATGCTAGGATGACCTTCATTGATCTAGGATCAATGATATTGGTCTGGGACCAGTGAGAGTGGTACATACTCTAAAACTGACTTCAGGTCAGTAGAGGACTGGTCTAGGACAAGTGGTACATACTCTGAAACTGACTTCACGTCAGTAGAGGACTAGTCTAGGACCAGTGGTACATACTCTGAAACTGACTTTAGGTCAGTAGAGGACTAGTCTGGGACTAGTGGTACACACTATGACACTGACTTCGAGTCAGTAGAGGACTGGTCTGGGACTAGTGGTACACACTCTGAGATTGACTTTGGGTCAGTGGAGAATGGTATGAGACATTCTTGATCGCTTTTTCTTCTTCATGGTTAAGCAAAGATGAGTAGAGCTAAGCTAAGCAGAGCTGAGCTAAGAAGAGCTGAGCAGAGCTAGTAGAGTTGAGCAGAGCTAAGAAAAGATGAGTAGAGCTGAGTAGAGTTGAGAAAAGTAGAGCAGAGTAGTGTAGAGCATTGATGGCAAAGATAGTACAATCGGATATATGGATCAGCGGATGGAGTTCTCCCCAGTTGAGAGGGAGTGTTAAAATTGGCAACTAGGGCCAAACTCCATGTGGGTCATCTCATTTATGGAAGCTGATATTTTTATTGGATCCCTCTCATCGAGAGGTGTAGGATTGATCTAAATATCATCCAATTTTGATAAGTATTCATGGAGTTATGAATTTATTTGTGTTATAAGACAAATTATCAAGTTGGCTAGCAACTTGTGTAGGCTCAGAAGCCCAATAGTCATGTCCATTCATCATCTACGTTTTAGTATAAATAGGTGAGGACTTGAAGTCATTTGTGACACACATTCTTCATGTGATCTCCTCCTCTCCACGTCTTGGGTTTTTGGTGAAGGAGAGACACTAAATAATATGCTAGGCTAAGTGTATGAACCCCTAGCCGCAGTTCAGATGTGCCCTAGCCATAGTCAAGGGAAGGCTCCTATCCACTGTCTTAAGGAGCTCCAATACACTGTAACATGATGCTCTAATCTGATATCACGAGATGCCCTAATTTTATGTAACGTGATGCCCTAATCTACTATAACATGATGCCCCAATCTGCGGTCACATGATGCCCTAATATGCTGTCATGTGGTGCCCTAATTTGTTGCTCTAATTCATTGTTAAAGAGAGGCCTAATTCATAGTAAAGCGAGGCTTGATACACAACATATTAGGCTCTTATCCACATCAACAAGAAGGCCCTATTAAATTTTCATAAGGAGGCTCTAAAACCATAGTCAAGAAGTGACCCTTAGCCACAACAAAAGAAGACCTGGCCGCAGATATAACAGGCCCTAAGGAGAGACCTTTAGCCGCAACAAAATGACTCCTAACACATCAAGAAGAGGCCAATTGTCTATGTGAAACAAGCATGAGTTGCTGAAGGTAACAATGTAGAGATAGAGGTTGTTCCTAGGCTTGGGTCAAGGATTGTTTGCAAGGAAGAGGAGCTGTAGCATAAGGTGAGACTGTGCGTAAAAGAAATCTGCCCCAAAGGTTCTGATCAAATCAGCATAGGTATGAAGATTCGGTGCTAGAAGGTAATGACAGTAAGCCAAGTTCTTACACCACTGCATTGATGGTTATTGGAAGTTCTTTGGAGGAAGACCGTAAGCCTATCTTGCTGCTAGGCTAGGCCAGAAGCCATGGCCAACATCAAAGGGTTGCACAAGCCAGACCTCGACAACATGACAGTAGTGTAGTCTCACCTTGGTGCACCACAGCCTTTGAAGGCCTTTATTGTTGTCTGAGTGAAAGATAAGGGAAGAAGGTTGATGCCCTAAGTCATGAAGCAGTGATAGCTAGTGCAGCTAGAAGTCATCAACGTTGACAGGTGCAACTGATGACGTGTGTAGCATAGAAGGCATTACAGATCAACCATGTGTTCAACATTAAATATAGATCCATGACGTTGAGCTCAGTGATGTTTGAGTGCACCACTGAGACGATGAAGCACAACATAGTGCAACATGATGATGAATTGCAACATGGTAATGGAGCAGCTCAATGATGGGAACAACTCTGTGACAAGGTGCAACACCATGATGAAATGCAACACTGTGATAGGTGAAGCAATCACCTTGGAGAATCAATTGAAGCAATATGTCTTCAACTGATCTCATGCAAATATCAAAAGTCAAAATGTTGGCTTCCATTATAAATGTACTATCTCTCTTTCTTTCTCTACTGAAACTTGAAAAACATAAAAGAAGAATTGATCAATGGTTTCCCCACATTGGGGTTCGTCCCTGGCTAGCACCACATCTTGTGTCCTCTTGTCTTGGCTAGTCTTCTACAATTTATACTTATGTTCTATCTGCAGTTTACTTTAATGCTGATGTGATTGCTAATCTGGAAAATATATTGAGTTAACTGTGCAAATTGAAATAAATTGCTCTAGCATAGAACATACCTAAAATTAACAACATGGAATTATTCTGTCAATACGCTGATGGTTTTGTTCAGAAAGTGCATGCCTCTATTGCTTATCAATAGTTTCGGGTAGCCAAATCTGGTTAAGACATACTAAGACAAAAACTTTGCTAATGTAGCTCCTGTACAATCCTTAATAGACTCTGCTTCTACCCATCTGGTTAGATATTCCTTCGTGGTGATGATATAGCACACACCCGTTTTCTTCCTTGGGGGCTGAATTGGTCCAACAAAATCAATTTCCCATTTTTCAAATGGCTGCAATGATTCTTGAGGTTGTAGTGGAAATTCATCCCTTTGCGATGGTCTCCCCATTCTCTGACACGCATCACATGCATTACATTACGCTTTGGAATCCTTATGTAGTGTTGGCCACCAGAGACTTGTGTGCATAATCTTATGCACAGTATCCTTTCCTACATAATGTCCTCTTGCACCCCCTCCATGAGATTCAACGAGAATATTATTTCTCTCAAAATCTGGCACATATCTTCGCAGAATCTCATCTACTCCCATCTTATATAGATGTCCCACAATCACTTAAAATTCTGTCGCGCGCACTACGAGTTCCTTATTTTGCTGACTTGCATACCCTTCCGGTGTCATCCCTGTAGTCAAAAAATGAATGAAGTCTGCAAAATGATTATCCACTATGCTCACTATGAATAACTGTGCATTTGGAAACCATTCCTTTAAATTATTAGTCTCCTCTCCTATTTCGATCCGTGAAAGATGGTCAGGTCCTACATTTAACCTCCCTTACTTCACAATGACCTCAAAGTCATACTCCTAGAATAGTAACAACCATATGTAGATCTTCCTCCACAACATAGGCTTATTGATCAAGTTTTTCAAGGGATAATGATCTGTGTACATCTTGAAACACCCTCCTAATAGGTAGTGCCTGAATTTCTGCAATGTGTACACCATAACCAACCCTTCACGTTCAGTGGTTGAGTAATTCTTCTCAGACTTCGATAATTTTCTACTCTCAAAGGCTATAGCATGGCCCATTTCTCCTTCACTAGCTTGCGTTAACACTACACCCAACACAATGCTAGAGGTATTGAAAAGTACGTGAAATTCCTTCTTCCAATCCGGGAATACCAAAATCGGTGTGGTGACCATGTTTTCTTTCAAAACATCT
The DNA here is from genome assembly GCA_000404065.3 of Pinus taeda. Taxonomy (NCBI): domain Eukaryota; kingdom Viridiplantae; phylum Streptophyta; class Pinopsida; order Pinales; family Pinaceae; genus Pinus; species Pinus taeda. The sequence continues at coordinate 22,596 of APFE030092957.1, forward strand.
AAGCTGCGTTGACACTCTGCGTCCCAACAAAATTTTGCATCCTTCTTCGGCAATTTCTCCATAGGCACGGTAATTTGAGCATATTCATTGATAAATTTCCTATAATATCCCATATGTCCCAATGTTGCATTCCTTGGGGCCTCCAGATTCACTATCACCACAATCTTGGAAGGGTCCACCATCAACCCTTTCTTGCATACCACGTGACCCAGCAAGATTCCAAGGGGAACATAGAAGATGCATTTCTTCAAGTTTAGTGCGATCTTATATCTGCAACACATATCCAACATCAAGAATATGCTTGCTACATGGTGTTTTACTAATACGAACACTGTCTAGTCATCAAAGTATACTTCCAGGAACTTATGAATGAATTCCTTAAATGCTGCAAAGACTACGTGATAAAATGTTGCATGCATATTCTTGAGTTCAAATGACATCACAGTGTATTGAAAACATTCCCATTCCATCACAAAGGTCATTTTTCTCCTATCCTGATGTGCGATCTTAATCTGATGATATCTAGAGAACCTGTCAGTGAAAGAGTAGGCCTCCTGCCCTCCAACATTATCTAATACTTCATCAGTAAATGACATCAGGAATGGATCATGGACATAGGCATCATTATGCTTCCATAGATCTATGGAAATCCTTATCTCACCCTTCTGCCTCTTCTCTTGAACCACCATTGAGCTTACCCAATCAGATTCTTCAACTGGTTTTACGATGCCTGCCTCCAGCACCTTACCCAACTCTAAGTGAACCCTTTCCTTGTATTTAGGATTAAGGCGATATGACCTTTGTTTAAGAGGCTTCATGTCTGGCTTCAGAGCGATTTTCATAACACCCAAGTCTCCTACTATGCCCTTCAAAATCTGAAAACTTGGTAGGGAATGGATCCTGATATTCATGGAGAAACTCATCAACTTTATCCACAGTAGCATCGTCCCACTAATATTCAGTATTTGCAAACTTTAGTTATGCTTTAGTCCCAATGTTTACTTGCTTTGTCTTTAATGGCGCGATGGTGTTCAGGTTGTCTATTTTTGGGCCCTCAACTTTCAGATGTCCTTCAGCCTCTAGAATCTTAATATTTCTCGCATCTTTGTCCTCCTCTTCAGCGGTCACATTATAACATTCCAGTGCATGGCGCAGCTAGGTGCTCCAATCTGGTTGGATCCATTCTAAAGGTTCTTGTGGTGTTCTAAAGATAACTGCGTTAATCTCCTATAGGGTTTCATCGATGATCGTGAAGTTGTCTTCAAAACTGAAGGTTAATTAGAATCCTTCTCTCAATATATCCAACCCCGTGGTGTCCTGGTGGAGCTTTGTCTCCAAATACCGGTTCATGGGAATTGTATCCAAATTATGGCATAAGAAGTGTACCCACTCTGGCTGCGGTTCCATTCCATAGGATTTACTTCATTTTTCTAGGTGATCATGCAGATCATCCTTCCCACTGTATTTCTCAGTCAATCTAGTTTTAGGGCACCCAAACTGTAACCTCATCATTCTTCTATAATCTCGCCATCCATCAAAGATATCCTTGTGCGTACCCCACCATCGCACAGGTGTAGTGCGTAGTGCCAAATCTAGTGCTTGGAAGTGGTGATGCTCAAGGACATCACGCTCAAATGCCTCCAAAAAGTTATCCACATCAGTTAAACCATCATAATAAGGTAAGTTCCTTACCACTAATGAAATATAGTGCAACGATTTAGTCATCATGTTGCAGCGTAGTGTAGATACTTCATGCCACTGATTCTGCTAATGTTCCAACTCCTCATTTGAATCAAAGGTGCAGGAACTCTCCTAGTCCCATGGAAGCCATCCATCTGCCATTGGATTGATCCAATCCTAGTCTCGTGCTATTATTTTTGCGATTTGATCCAGTTCATCCTCACATTCTTCATAATTTCAAATTGGTTTAGTGTAGCGCACCCCTTCTGCATGGTCCAACGGCACTACAACTTGAAGTGATTTTATTTAAGATGACATTGTCCTCCTTTTCAAGTTGATGACCCCATTCATGTCAATGGCCCAGTCAATTCAGAGGAGCATGGGTATGGATTATTATCATCAACGATCTCTATCACTTCAAAGTTAGCCATTGTGCTTGCACCTTCTATATCAATGATTACTCCATATAATCATCCCATAGGGATGATCTTCTGCTTGTTTACCAATCTGAGCTAGATTTCAGACCACTTCAACGCAGGTCTCCCCATTCTTTCTGTTACACAGTAATTTGTCACCATTGGTCACCGTCCCTGTTACCCCTATTTTCGTACATTGGAGGATACATTCCGGGACCTGTGAGTAGTGACATAGCCTAAAAACACTTGCATTGTGTTCCCCTGAGTATGTACTTCATGTTCCCTGAAGACACCTTCTGCAAATTATCCCTGAAAAGTGCCCTTTCTCCATTGGTGCAGGTACAAAGTGTCTTATCTGCGCCAATCACTGAGATCCTCAAAAAGGGGCGCGCCCATTGGGGCTCTGTCCTAGAACAACACTCGCGCAAACTAATTCTAGTAATGATATTTGGCCAACGCGCACCCATATGTTTTTTCCTTTCAGATCATGAAGTCTTTTGAGGGAAAAATCCATATGATAGAGGTCGAGAGTCATCATCTATCCTTGACAACTATCCTCAGTAGCTTTTCGGAGATAATTTCGATTCGCAATGGGCATCCTGGTACATTGAATCTTCCTCCCTTCTCCATCTATAAAAGTCTGTCCTCATGCATTAGACAAGCTAGTTTTTGTGAGTTCTGGAGTAATGCT
>APFE030092957.1:39680-79259 GCA_000404065.3 Pinus taeda
ATTCTGCTTCCCATATACACAATTTTCACAGAAATCAAAATCCAAAGAGCTATTACTCATACCTTCTACCATACCTTTACCATGAAGTATTCGTAGGCCCTTCTCTCCAATATGTCCAAGCCTTTGATGCCACAACATGGTCTTCTCTCAAGAGACCACTAGATTTTCTGCTCCACTTTCAAGAACCACAGAATTGTTGCACCCATCAACAACAATGATACCTTGTAGCTTGTACAGAGTTCCAGTCGAAACTCCCTGCATCAATACTAGTTCTCCTTGAACCATCTTGCAGGTATCCTTCTTGAACACTGTTTTTACACCTGCATCATCTAGCTTACTTCCAGAAATCAGATTTCTAGCTAATGCAGGAATATGCAGAACACCCGGAAGTGTTCTAACCCTTCCACCTTGCAACTTCATCTTTACTTTTCCGTGACCAATGATTCTAGCCTTCCTATCATCCCCTAAGAAGACATCACCACCATCGTATTTATCATACTCGTAGAACCACTCTCTATGGGGAGTGAAGTGAAAGGATGCACCTAAGTCAATCAACCATGCCTCATGATCTACATTTGTACTTGAAGAAGCCAAGTACACATCCCCACCTTCATTTGAGGTGGTTTTTGCCTCTGTAGAAAAAGCATCATCAGATCCCTTTCCTTTGTCAAGAGCTTTAGATTTACAGTCCCTTTTGTAGTGCCCTTCCTTTCCGCATTTCTAGTACACCACTTTTACATGTTTTCCTGGAGATTTAGATCTCCCACTCGATGACTTATTTTTGTTTCTGTTCTGGGACCTTCCTTGTAAAAACAAGGCATCACCATTATGGCTCTCCATATTTTTCCATCTCATCTCCTCCGTCAGCAAGGATGAGACTATTTCATCAAACTGAAAGGAAGTTACTTTGTTACCTATTGCAATAACTATACTATCCCACGAATTTGGTAGAGAACACAAAAAACTGATGCACTTATCTTCGTCTGAAATTTTAATATCAATAGATAATAACTGACTTACCATAGTATTAAATGCATTCAAATGCTCTGTCATTGAGTCTCCATCTTTCATCCTCAGGTTATATAACTTTTTCTGTAGGAACAATTTATTCACCAGAGACTTAGATTGGTACAAAGTCCCTAACTTGTCCCACAAAGCCTTCGCCGTAGCTTCCCCTGATACATTCAACAATACTGAATCTAAGACACACAATCGTATTGTGCTCTTTTCCTTCCGATCCAACTTCTTCCATTATTCGTTAGACACTCTCATTTGTTTTGTACCTTGATCTACCGTGATCTAGTGATCTTTATCCACCAACAAATCCTCCATCTTGAGTTCCCATAACTCAAAACTTTAACCATTAAATTTATCGATCTCTATCTTTCCACTGCTCACCATCTTCTTTCACCACCAGAATCAATCCCACAAATCTCCCACTGAATAAGGTCTACCACAGGCCCGAGTGAAACCCCTCTGCAACAAAGGCATCCCCTTGAAGCCAAAACAACTCTGATACCAAATGTAGCTTTTAATCCCGTACAGAAATTACCTGCATACAAATTCTAAAACATAGAAAATAAACAATGCGAGAGCATAATGCATAAAACACATATACACAGAGATTTTCCGCTGGATCCCAAAACTGGGACTACTAGCTTGATTTTTCATTATATTCCTTTCAATGTTACAATACATATTTATACATGCCGAAGCATCCATTACCATGGACCAAAAACCATCGCATCCAAAACCATGGACTGAAAACCATAGGTAGGTCTGCCCAACCTAATATAGGGTCCAATTTTTTTTTTCCCGGGGCGCTACCTTGGACCCTGTAGAGGGGGACTACCAACCCCCCTCAAACCCCCCGGACAGGGGGGGTTCCCCCCCCCCCCTATGACGCCCCCGCTGTGTAATCAATGCAACAAAGGGGGGGGGGGCTCTGCCCCCCTCTAACCCCCTGGTTCACTATGTAGGTTAGTCGTGGAAAGAATATAACACAACCCAACATATTTGAGAGATAGGGCCTCCACTGCCAATAGTGATGCTTGGAGTAGTCTTATCCTCGGGTTTTAATAGATGCATTGGGATCAATCAGAGCCTCTCATCTCAGAATTCCTAAAATATTTGAAAATCTTCAGGTTTCAAATTTGCTTTTGCCCATTCGAGTGCTTGTTCGAAGGATATGGCTGACTGTAACAAATCCTCAAAATGATTATCATCATGATTGTATGGCTTGAGTTTGACTCTAGTATTGACATTATATGCCACTTTGTTTGGATCAAATTGCCTCTTGGGACATGTATGAAGCTTGAGGGCTTCCATATGTGCCGATTCCTTAGTGGCATGAACAAAATTGGCTAAAGCAAAAGAACTGCATTTGACAGGGAAAACGTGCCATAATGACTTCTTTCCATCTCTTAGAACTTTAGTCAGGCCCTTTCCCACAATTTTGTAGGCAATCTCTCTCGCTAATAACTTATCAGAAACATATAGAGGAAGGATGTGTGAATTAGCTATGCTACCAAAAAACCTAATATAGGTGAACCATTCTTCAATAAAATACTTGCCAATAGTAAGCAGGTATGTTGCAGCTTCTTGGGAGAACCTAGGGGATTTTTTATTGAAAATGATTTGATGTAGGGGAAACACAACAACATGGAATATATTATAGACGTGGGGTATGTAATGTGACTCCCATATTTGTTTATGCCTGATATGGATCGGGTAAGGATCTTGTAAGGTCCATTTCCAACCCATCGTTGGAAATGTTGTGCAAAAACATATAACATCCATAATGTAGGCACTAAAATAGAAGGGAGAGAGGTTATCTGAGAAGGAAGATTTCTTTTTTCAATATTTGGTAATGGTGGTGGGTAGGTTGTCAGATGGGATGGAATGCCAATTCATGATATGGGAATTAACGCAAGCATCAATCAGAGGAATCCATTCAATTGAAAACTTAGTATTATTGGGTAGCCCATACAATCTACATAACATGGCTGATGCATAGTTGTAGGGGTTAGCCAAAGAGGCTATATCATACATACCTAATTTTTCATACTTGAATTTGTTGTCCAAAACCCTCCAACCCTGAATTAGATTGAAGGGGTCTAGATTATTCTTTGCGAAGTTAGCCACAAATATACCATCGTAGATATCCTCGAGATCAGGTATGTGGTACATCTTCTTTAGATCCTCTACTCTGAATGACCCAATGAGCTCCATCTTTGAATTCTTGAGCTACCTATCTTTGATTATAAGGTTTTCAATCACCCACCTGATCATATCTATATAGGGGAGGATTTTAGCCCTTGCTCCTATCCTATGAAGGAATGAACAAGAAGCATCTTTACATTGGAGTTCTGAAGGCCTTTTGGAATTAGTGGTTGCTCTCGTAACAATGATTTTATGACACTCATCCTCCAACCTATTGTAAATTACTTCCCAAGCTGTTGTGCCTCCGGGAGCGTCACAAACCGTATAAGCAAAGATAGGATCCATCTCTGTAAACTCAACTTCAACAATGATCTGTTTGCTCTGTTTCTACATCACCTTTATAAGGGACATGTCTTTTGTCACTTTCTTGAGATAAACAAGATATATCACACAGACGATATCTAGCAATTAAGATTGAAAACTTCTGTGAAATGACTTTGGATTGTGAGAAAGGTTTTAATGAGATACTCAATTATAACTACCCATAACTAGGAAAATGATTATTGTTCCTCGGGCCGCTAAATATTTAATAACCTGTCAACTCATTGGTTTTATCATTTAAAACGTAATTATTCCACATGTTTTACCAGACTTAATCACGCATCACGGTCTTAAAAAGGATAGAGTATAGCGTTACCATATATTTTAAGCAAAATGCGATTTGCGAGATCACAATATCACATTTCGCAAATCATTTGTGATTGTTCTAATGCAGTGGTCAAGTTTTTGCGAACTATGCGAAGTGTGAAATGTGATTGTGAAATGACTAGGTGATGTTATCGCATCAGTGACCTAATCGCATATCGCACTTTTGTAACAGTTTTTTAACATGGTCATGTGGAAAAGTGCGATTTGAGATTTGCAATATGGATTTCATCCTTAGTTAGTTTTGCAAGGTTTTGCTAGGACTGTTCTTAGAGTTAGGGTTTTATTATTCTAAGCCTAAAAATTTAAAAGGGTCCCAATTTACACTTCTAAGCCTAGCTATTGTTTTTTATAAATGGGGGGGGGGGAGTTGTTTCATAGTACAACAATTGGCAATTCACTTGGGAGAACCAGTTATCTCTAAGTAGTTTTTCTAAAATTTCTAAAAATTTTCAAAGTAATTAGGGTTATAAGAATAATGATTACATGAGTTATAAATTAAACAACATGTCTTTGGAATCATCATTACTTGCTCAACTTATTTACTTGATTACTTTACTCTTGTAATGATAGAAGTATAAAGATTTGCATCAACCAATAAAGATTAAAGAAATGTAGTAGGTGTCGTTTGCAGATTAGTTTTTTTATAGTTTACTCATTTATCATAGATAGAGCCTCTGCTACCAGCAGGCGTTCATAGCCTCGACAGGGTTATCTTTTAACCAACAATGATTCATTATCCCATCTATATGAATTTTCAAATTTCAAATGATATTCACTTGGATTGAATGTCACTTGGACCTTGTCCTCTTTTTCCTTTTTTTGAATGTAATTTTTCTCTTTTTTTATTTCTTAAAAGACATTGTCTAGGCGTGGTAACCTACTAATGACAATGCCATTCACTGGTTGTAACTAAATTGAACAAGCTGGCTCTTGATGAGATCCCTTGTCTTCTGATCGAGGAGACCATTAACTATTACCCTGTTTGGTATGTAGTATTGGTAATATCAGTCTAATCACTTTCCCATGAACATGGTAAACAAGCTCATAATGAGACTTTCTATCTTTTAAATTTTTTATTTTATTTTAGAATTACACTCTGAAAAAGGAAAATTTTAACAGATGGGGTGGATCATTGGCTCTTTTGAGAGTTTTGGGTGATAATGATAAAGTTTTTTAAGATGATGATTTGCAAAAAGTCCTTACTAAGTTAAAGATTCTTTTCTTGAATGATAAAAAAACCTTAATATTCTATAAAGATAAGAGTTTGTTCATAAAATAAATTTTTTAAGCAAGGTCAAGTTTTTTCAAAGAAATCAAGTTTACTTTAGGACTTCAAATGTCCTAATTATTCCTTTTAACTCTTACTTTCTTACAAAATCGAAAAAATAGAAATGTTACCAAAGATTTCATTTTGAAAAGCCAAAAGTAAATACTATTTGGCATTTATTTTCCTAGAAAGCAATATGTTACAAAATTGGAAGAGGCTATATCTTAGGAGAAGTATTTTTTCAAAATTTTCCCATTGACGGGAAAAAAATCTTTTTTACTTGACAAGTCTTGTAGATGAAATGTTGATTGTCCAATTTTTCAATGATCTAAAAAGGGCCAAGCCTTAGTATTTGGAATTTGGTATGTCTACCCTTTTCCTCGTGTGCTTTGTCCCATTTTAGAACTAAGTCACCTACTTCAATATTTTTATGACTGGCAGAAGTTGTATCAAAAGAAGCTTTGACTAATTGTTAATGATGTAAGTGGGTTGCTTTAACTTTTTCTCTTTCTTCTTCAAGCTTGAGAATTTGAAATTGTCTGGCCTGGAGAGAAGATGAAGGGTTTTCATCAATAAATTGCACTAGGGCAAGAGATGGGATTTCTATGTTTGTGGTAAGAACAACTACTTTTCCATAAACTAAAGTAAAAGGAGAAGAACCAATAGAGGCTTTATGGGTAATCCTATCTGCCCATAGAGCAAATGTTAATGCTTTGTGCCAATTCCTGTGATTTTGATCAATAGTTCTTTTGATAATTCTAATGATTTTCTTGTTTGTTGATTCTGCTAATCCATTACCTTGAGGATAATAATTGGTTGAATATTTCAAATTGAAACCTCTCTTAAGAGAAAATTCTACCGTTGTATTTCTAGGAAAGTAAGATGCATTGTCAAACATTAAAGCCGAGGGTAAAACAAATCTGGGAATTATGTACTGATCAATGAAGTCAGTGATATTTTCTATATTAGCTATCTTCAATGGGACAACTTCTATGGAAGAGTTAGGAACAATCTCATAAATTATGTCTAATCCCCATTGTTCAAATGGTTGTTGGATGTTAACTGGTTGTAGAGGAATGCTGGCCTTCTTTCTCTTCCAACTGTGGTTTGACAAGTTTTTCACTTCCTTGCATATTCATGTGCATCTTTAAATACTGTTGGCCAATAATATCCTTCATGTAGGATTTTGTGGGCTATGGTATTTCCTCCAAAATGTCCTCTAGCTGGTCCATCATGTAATTCCTATAAGACCTTTTTGGCTTTAGGTTTCTCTAGGCATCTCAGAAATACTGAATCATAATTTTTCCTAAACAATAAATCAATTAATAGCTCATACTGATTTGATTTCAATCTTAAAGCTTGCTTTGTTTTGTAATTAAGATGCATAGGAGCATATCCATTTTTTAGATAAAATTTCAAGTCATCATACTGTGATTGGGTCTCATTGAGGATTACCTTTGATATTTGTACTTCATTACCTTGATCTTCTTCTGATGGTAACTGAGAAGCTCCTGTTAACATCCTGAAAAAACCTTGGCCCCTGAAAAATTTAGCTGGCTAGATTTCTACATCATATTCTTGGAGTGTAGTTACCTAATTAGCTCTTTTCTCCCCTACTTCTCTTTGGATCAATAGTTGTCTTACTACAGGGTAGGGTACAATTATCTTTGTATGGGTTTTAAGAAGAAAAGGTATAAAATGTTTCAGAGTTTTAAAAACAACAAATGCTTGTTTCTCTATAGCTGAATAATTTGATTCGATGCCTTGTAAGTTAGAACCAAAAAAGGAAATAGGTGCCTCAATATTTTGATCGTTCAATTGTGTCAAAACTACTGGATATGATGTATTATATGAGAAAGTAAATAATAAAAAAGGTTTGAGAAAGTTCGAGGTTGTTAATGAGGGAGCATTAATAATAGTTTTTTTTATCAACTCGAATGACTCCCTCTCATCATTGTTCCATCTGAAAACTGCATTTTTTCTTATCATTGCTTGAAAAGGTAGAACAATTTGTGAAAAATCAGGGACAAATCTTTTTACAAAATTTATTTGGCCTAGGAATGATTGCATGTTTTTCTTGTTGTGTGGGAGAGGAATTTTTCAATATCTTGGACTCTATCAGGATCAATATAAATTCCTTTCTTGGATACTATAAAGCCAAGGAGTTTTCCTTCTCGTAAAGAAAAATAATATTTTTTGGGGTTTAAGGAAATGCCATATTTCTTGCATCTTTCAAAAATGTGTTTTAGGTCAGCTAAATGATTGTTCCTATCCTTGGAATATACTATGATGTCATCCAAGAAAATAACCACTGATTTATTGATTAGACCTTTGAAAGAAATGTCCATAGCACGTTGAAATGTGGCACCTGCATTAATGAGTCCGAAAGGCATCTTCTTGTAGGCATATGTTCCCCACTTGGTCCTGAATGTTGTCTTTAATTTTTCATATGGATGGACAAGTATTGGATTATATCTTGAGAATCCATCTAGAAAGGAAATTAATTCAGAACCTGCCACTGATTGTAAAATTTGTTCCATGGTGGGCAAGGGAAAATGATCTTTTTGGCAAGCTTGATTCAGTTTTCTAAAGTCAATACAAATCCTAATATCTCCATTCTTTTTCCTTATGGGTACCGTATTTGATACCCATTTAGAATGTCTAACAGGGAAGATTATTTTGGCTTTCAGAAGCTTGTTCAATTCAGATTTGATTTGACTTTTAATATTTAGGTGAATTTTTGCAAAGCTTCTGTTGAATTGGCTTTTCATTTGAAGTCATGGGTATGGTGTGTTGAATTATAAAGGCATCATAAGTTTTGAGATCTGCATATTCCCAAGAAAAAACACCTTTATATGTCTTCAACAACCTGATGAATGATATTCTTGCTTTAGATGATAGGCCTAGACCTAGGTTGACATTATCAGGTTTTTCGTTTGACCCTAGGTTTACTACTTCAAATCTCAAAGTAGAATTTTGAGTTTTGGAGTTAGTACTTTTCTTAAATATATCCTTTAGATCATAAAGATCTTCCATTTTAAACAAAAACTTTGGGATTGGGTTATGATCATGATTAAGTTTGATTTCTAGATCATGCTCATGTTCATCTGATATGTTATTCATACAATCCCTCTGATGTAAGGAAATTAACTATATATGCATCGTTGTTGAATACTCTCCAATTTGTTACATTGTCGGGAATTGATGGCCTAAATATTAATTCTATTGCAAATCTGTTTGGACTAAAATCTTCTGAGGGTATAAGCCTGGATACCACATTTGCAAGCAAGTCAGCACTTGCATTTTTTAATCTAGGGATTGAAGATATGTTGAAAGCTGAAAAATGAGAAGTCAATTTCTGAGCTAAATATTGATAGTGTTTAAGGTACTCAGAGACACAATGAATTGTATTTCTCACTTGTTTCACAATTATCTCTGAATCACCATAGAATTGCAGGTATTTGAAATTAAGACTGATGTCTTTATATAGTCCTTGGATTAGTGCTTCATATTCAACAACATTGTTAGTGCACTGAAATTCAAGTCTACAGGGAAACATGGTTTTCTCTCCTTGTGGATTGATAAAAATGCATCCTACACCTGTGCCATGCTCTGATTTAGAACCATCAAAATAGAGAGTCCAGAATGGAGAATTATTAGAAACTTTATCTACTAAATTAAGACATTTGGAAGGATCCATTTGTGATTTTTTTTTTGATTTGAGAGACTACAACATTATCTAAAAAAGGAGACCTCTCAGCATTAAAGGATCCTAAAGAGGACTCGGTTGAGTAATTCCAATGATATTATTAGTGAAAGTAATAGGTTTGTTTCTTTCCTCGAGGTCGGTAACCATATATTTCATGAATTTCTCTCGATCTACCCTAATTTGGTTACGCTTACCATTGTGTGGCAACCACATGTGAGACCAATCAGTTGCGAAATAACCGTGCAACTTTTCAGACTAGTCCCTACAATAGTGAATTCTTTGCAAATGTTTTTGATAAAATTCTGGACCTTTCTCTAAATGCATGAGAAGGCTATAAATATTACTCTAACTTAAAGTGAAAAATAGATTATACAAAATTTGAGGGATTATGAAGAACTAGAGAAGAAGTATGTGAATTCCTAAATAGAAAAACCCAATTCAAATACCATAAACCATCCATAGCCTAGTTCAAGATGGACGTGAGGGTTGAAATTTGGACATATCAAGGTGAGATTGATGGTTTCAAGTTAAATAACTGGTTGTAATAGTTAGAAGTTTATTTTAGTGTTCATGGTGTATAGGAAGAACATAAATTTTTGGTTACTCATCTAAAACTATAGGGCCATGCCTTTACCTAGTGGGATATCTATATAAAGACCATGAATTTGGAGGGATACCCTCCATAGACTAAGGGGGAGGATTTTAAAACTCTTATAAAGTCACAATTTCACCCTATTAAGTATGTTGAAGATTGGTGGACTCAGTGTAATTACTTAAGGTAGAAATAGGGGAAACATGTATAAGGGTACACCACATAATTTATAAATATGGCCATAATGCTAAGTATCTCCCCAAATAACCTCGACATACTCCTCAAGTATCTAGGGGGTCTATATAGCCATATGGGGAAGGAAGTGATCTTGTTCAAACCTAGAATGATGGATGATGATTATTTATAGGTATACTTGGAGAACATATCCTCGTAAGAAATGGAAATAAAGTGGATGAAGTCAAAAGGAGTGCGTGGAAGCTTCCAAGGAAGCATATTTTTTTTAGGGGTAATATTTCATCAATTGGTTATTTTTTGGCCATTTTCTGAAAATAAATTGTTGGGTGTGGAGCCTGATTATCTTCTGTATTCAATGGTTTCAGCTGGATGTATACCCCTCCACATGGGGGGGTGCGGGGGTCAGTGGTACCTCAACAGGTGTTCAGGGGCAGCGCCCCCGAAGCTAAAAATAGATGTAAAATTGCCTTGTAAAAGTCTACTAATTTTTAGTCAATCTGGGTTGTTCATTAGGCAGATGATCTGACGGTAGAAGTTATGTTTAATTTAGGGTTTTTTTCCCTAGAAGGAAACACCTCATTATATATGAGGGAATTTTATTGCGTCTATATATATATGTATTTTGAGTGAGGAAGAGAGAGGAGATTGAGAGCGAAGAGGGAGTTACAACGGATCTGCTGTAGGTTGTATCTCTTCAGTTTGCTAGATAATATAATAAACTAAGGACTGTCTGTTTCTCCATTGACGTAGCCCAAACAGGGTGAACCACGTATATCTGTGTCTCTCTTGTTTTATGTGTTTTCTGTGTTTATATTTCTGAAATATTTTATGTGTTCCATTGCTCTGTAATATATAATTTTCTAACATAAATATTTTCTAATTTGTATAATAAATTTCCTATATTTTACATACATATGATAAAATTGATAATATTTTCCAAAGAGTTAGCAGTTTTAATACTAATGACATGTTTTTGATGAAACATTCACCTACATTTTATATGTATGATTTTTTAAACAAAAATAATAACCTAGAATACCATACAAATGTATAATATATGAATCCTTAAAAAATTTTGTGTTCCAAGGAGGGGAAGACAACGTGGAAAGCAAAAAAATACAACAACCACAACACTCTAGTGCAAAGACTCCAATAACCACTACAAACAATATAACATTGATAGTCATACATAGGAGAAGTACTCGAAGTTGCATCCAAAACTCAAATCAAAGAACCAAAAGAAAGATGGGGAGAATAAAAATATCATTGCGACATATTTGAGTGATTAGGTGGATAATAACTTAGACATGGATGAGAAGATTGTTTTTACATCAATTCAAAAGGGGGTGAAACTAAGTAGCCTTTAGTAGCAGGAAGAGAACTAAATGAACAAACTCTTCCATTCAAAAGGGGGTGAAACTAAGTAGCCTTTAGCAACAGGAAGAGAACTAAATGAACAAACTCTTCCATATAACGATACAACTTAAGAAGACAAAAATTGATGGTTTTTTTGAATTAGGATTACAGACAAATCTCATAGAGGTAGATATAATCAAGAAACTAGAACAATATACTCAAGACTACCCTAGCCCATATCCATTGGGATGAGTCAACAATGACATAGAGATAAAGGTACCCACACAATGTAGAATCAAATTTTCTATTAGCACTGACATTATTGGTGAAGTAGAATTTGATGTAGTTCCACGAGATGTATGTGGCGTTGTGTTTGGGATTCCCTATATATACATGTGGGATGTGATTTTCATGTAGAGATCCAACTAATACCACCTCTTTAAGGAAAAAAATTCCTTAATCATGAACACACACAATGACAAGTTGAAGGTCTTTATGGTAAGTGTCAACCAAGCCAAAAAGTTGATTAGTTCTAGCATCTTCTAATTTGACTAAAAGGAAATTGTTTGTTTAGTAAATTGTACATGATTTCCATTAATACTATTTTTAATTTGAATTATTTTACCAATAGCCATGTATTTCCCTCTCTTTTGCTTATAATACATGTTGATGTTAGACCATATGCTAATGGAAAGGACCACATTATGTGTGTGTGTGTCAATTAGTTGTATCTTGGGTGGTTGACCTAGATTGGATCATTATATTGTTTTTCATGCATCGTGATGCTTTTAGAATGGAAATAGTGGAGGAATCGATTCATATAACGATTTTTACGAGTGGTATTATATTGGAAAATGTAAAAAACTCCAAGAACCATTTTGAGGCCTATAGTGAATAAATTTTGAGGCCTTAACCTTAATATGGACCTAGATTCCATTTTCTATATGTTGATACCTTTCCAATTGTGCAAGAATAAACTCAAACAAATCTCATATGAGAAATTTATGCCTCCTAAAATTTGACCTATCAAAATTGTCCACCATAACTAGAGAGGGTGCCATGTGAGTCTTTGTTATTAGTGGAAAAGGGGATAACCATGTGATTATGATGAAGAAGACTCAAGAATAGTCAATATTACAACTCTAGTTAAGAGTTGAAGGAGTCAAACCTAACCATTAGTAGATTATTAATCTGTGTTATAACCAAGCCACTAAGAGGAAAAGAGGTTCCATTATTTTTTAGTGTATTTTCTCCATAGATAAGAAGAGTAGTTGAGGGGGATAGGGTGAAACACACAAAGAGGATTTGTGCACTCTAGTAGCCCATGGGCCACAAGAATTACTTCTTGATATTGACAACCAATTTTTATTGAGAGAAAGTGAGTGGAGTGATCACACCTTCCAACTTGTTTTCTCTTGAAATGGTTTCTTAGGTTATATATTGTGCTAATCGTGGCTTGTGAGTTATTATTTCATTATTCCATATTTTATACATGATTATAATTGGCACACATAAACAATAAATAGTAATTTACAGAACTATAAATCTAAAGAGAAACAAATGCTCATAGTATAGATTTCGTATTTTAAGTATAATTTTATTAGATATATTATGACAATTTATTCCTAAAATATACACAAATTTTTGTGGATATTTTTTTTATTAGAGTGGGTTTATTTAGGTATATTGTGGAGATTTATAGAGTATCTATATAAGCTAAGGAAAAATTCATTAAATTTAAATCATGGTCAACGAATATATAAACAACCCTTGTGATTTTGCAGAGGAGAGGTTTTCATGGTTGAAAGCACAAGTTGTAGACATAAGCTGTAATGTGAATATTCTCATGGGGGGCCTGACTAATAAGATTAGGATATTAAAATAAGATGGGGTTTATAACACAGGGGTTCAATAAGATGGGAGAACAAGTGTCTGAGAAGAAACAAAGAACATTCCAAATAAAATGCCTAAGGAAGATCAACCGAACTCGAATGTCGTGAACCATTCACAGTCCTTGTTAAAAATGGAAGTGAACATTGATATCAAGTTGTAATAATGTGATATAAACACTCTAAAGATAACTAACTAGTCATAATAATTAGAATTTTATTTTAGTGTTCATTATATATAGAAAGAACACAAGATTTCATTTGCGTGAATGCAATTAGAGGGGCATGCCATGGCCTAGTGAGAAACCCACACAAAGACCTTGAGGTTGGATGGAGATCATTCAATGAATAAGTTAGAGGAATTTAAAACCCTCATAAATTCACAATTTTATCATATCATGTATGTAGAGGACTAGTGGATCTGGTGGCACTACTTCAGGTAGAAGCATGGGAAGAGTGTGAGTGTACAAGGGTGCACCATAGAATTTAAAAAGATCTCCATAATGTTGGGTATCTACCCAAATAACCCAGACATACTCTTCAAGTATCTTGGGGGTATACACAATTATCTATAGAAGCAAAGTGATTGTTTCCAATCCTAGATAAATGGATGGGGATTTAGTATAGGCACAAAACCTAAAGAAAATATGCATGAAGAAAGGGTAATCAAGTGAATCAAAGTAGAAGGAGTAGGAGGATGCTTCTAAGGAGGAGAAGAGAAGTGGAAAAGGGGAAAATATAAAAATATGGTAGCCAGAATGCACAAGTGAAAATTTATTAACAATCATTGCAACCTGTATAACATTAATGGTCATACAAAGAAGAAGTGTTCGAAGTTACATCTGAATCTTAAACCAAAGGACAAAAAAAACATAATAAGTAGATGAATCTCATGGCCACTGTTTCGAGAAACCAGGTTGAAAGTAGCTCATATGTGGATGAGAATAATTTTTATACATCAATGTAGAAGGATGTGAATCTGAGTAACCTTCAACAATTTGAAGAGTAAAAAAGAGTAGGCTCTTCTGTATAAATATTTAGGTTAAAACGAAAAATATTTATGCTCTATTTGACTCAGGATCACAAGAAAATAGCGTTGCAGTGGATCTGGTTAAAGCAATAAGATTGGAAGTTTATGATAATATAATCCCATATCCATTGGGATGGGTAAACAAGGGTGAAAAGATAAATATAAAAAAATTGTACAAAATAAGATTTGATATAAGCGCTGATTTGATTGATGAAATATAACTAGATGTAGTTCCCCTTGATGTATGTGGAGTAGTGTTTGGAATTCTTTACATGCACATGTGAGATGCAATATTCATGTGGAGATCCAACTAATACCTTCTTGTTAAGAATGAACATTTATTCACCATCAACACACACAAAAGAAAGTCAAACATTCATTAGTAAGTGCCAACTAAGCCAAGAAATTGATTAGTTCTAGCAAGACATATGTTTTACTATTTTTAAGAAAAAAAAGTGTGTAGAAGAGTTAGTGAAAGAAAAGGCATCCTTGGAGGGGTGTACTAAGTAACATAAACAAGTGGAAGAGTTGTTATAGGTATACAAGGGTTCTTTCTAGGAATTTAATGGGATACCATCCAAGAGGGAATTGGAGCACAAGATCCAGCTATTGCTGGAAACCCCATTCCCAAACATTGGGCTGCATAGGTAGTTTTTACTTAAGAAAGTGTGGTGAGGAAGCAATTGAAAAACTTATTATAATATGGTGTCATGAGTGCATAACTATTTGGGTCACCCATGATCATTGTACCAAAGAAGGATGGGACTTGGTGAATGTGTATAGATTACAAGGCATTGAAAAAATTTACACTCAATAATAAGTATCTACTGCTTAGAATAGATGATCTACTAGATTAGTTGCAACAATCAAACTATTCACCAAGTTAGACTTAAGTTCTAGATATCAACATGTTTGAGTCAAAGAAGAAGATACATAAAAAGATTGCTTTCAAACCTAGGAAAGGTTTGTATGAGTCGTTAGTCAAGGCATTTGACCTATGTAATGCACCAACTACATTTATGAGGTTAATGAATGATGTACCACACCCTTTTATTTATTCATTTTTTATGCTATATTTGGATGATATAGTGGTAAATAATTCTACCTTGGAGGAGTACATATCAGATTTGACATAGGAGCTAGAGACATTAAAGAAGCACTAGCTAATAGAAAACCTCAAGAAGTGTGAGTTTGCACAACAATCTTTGGTGTACCTAGGATATGTAGTAGGCAGAGAGTTAAATATAGATCCTACCAAGATGGAGTCCATCATGAAATGGATGGTGCTAATTGTTTTTTCTAAGGTTAGGAGTTTCATTGGGGCAATAGAGTACTTAAGGAAATTTGTATCCTCATTTTCAGTGGTAGAAACACCACTCCATGCCATAACAACAAGTGGTAAGAGTTTCCAATGGGGAAAGGGTCAGTAGAGGGCCTTTGAGGATTTAAAGAAGAATATTAGTCAAGTATCAGTTTTGACATTACCAAAGTTGTGGCATCCCTTTGAAGTGGAGATAAATTCAAGTCGGTATGCTGTGGGAATGATATTTATGTAGGGAGGAAGGTCGATATGCTACCATCATGAAGTATTTCATAGACAAGTTGTTAATTACCCTATCTATGACAAGGAGATTTACGACCTGGTGCAAGATATGAAGAAGTGGAAACATTATCTGATGGGAAATAAGATAATAATCCACACAAACCACCAACAACTACAATACCTTTAGGCCCTAGAGTAAGCTACAATAGATCTGGCTTTACAAGTGGAAGAGGTTTCTACAAAAAGTTCCTTTAGTAATCAAGTATAAGAAGGGAAGCATAAAAAAATCTGGTCGACATGCTTTCAAGGCCACCCACAACAAATATCATAGCTTTGGGAACTTTTATGTAAATGGATACATTCACCCATGATGGATATAGAGGCATATTCAGAGGATGAGGAGTTCAAGGAGGTGTTTTAGAAATTGAAGAGATAGGGTTATGTACATGATGGTGACTGAACAATTCACTACCATCTCTAGGACATGTTACTCTACAGGTTGGATAAGTTATTAGAGAGGCTAACACCTCTAAGGTTGTAGGGCACTTTGGTGTAGGGAAGACAATTGGCAACTTGCAAAGGTATATGTGTTGGCCCAAGATGCAAGAACATATAGTTAGTTTCACAAGAGGATGCATGCTTTGTTGTACCTTCAATCCTAGTAACATGAAGCAAGGTATATTCCATCCCTTACATGTACCCAACTGTCCCTAGGAATGCATTTCCATGAAATTTTTGGGAGGTTTACGAACATCTAGGAAAGGACATGTCTACTTGTTCATGGTAGTTGAAAAGTTCAACAAGATGTGTGTTCTAATGCCCTCTAAAAACACCATCAATGGGAAATAAGTAATTAACTTGTTCTTTTGGTAGGTCTAGGTGCACTTTCATATAACAAGGAGCATTGCTTCAAATAAGGAAATAAGATCTCGCAGTGCATTTTGGACTACATTGTGGGAGAAGAAGTACATGAAGTTGAAGAGGTATACAACATATTCCAAAAATAATTGGATACATAGAAGTAGTCAACAAGACTTTGGTGCAACTTTTGAGGAGTTACAATAAAAAAATCCAAAGACTTGGGATGAAAATCTAGTATATATACAACACTCTTATAATAGAGATCTGTACTTCTACTGGTAAGTCCCCATTTTAAACCTTTTTTGGATATTTTCCACCTTCATCTCTGGATATCTCTTATTGGAAAAAAGTATGAGCGAGGGAGGATCTTACAAGGGATTCCTTTAAGTTATAAATATTTGTAGGAAATATTAGAAAAATCCATATAAAACTACATGAGACACTGCAAAAGTCATAAGAAAAATACAAGGCCAAGCATGATCAATGTAGAATATATAAGTCATTCAAGGTGGGGGATGAAGAATGGTTACAATTGAATAAGGAGAGGCTATAGGGTCTTGGTGATAAAATCAAGGATTTTCAATATAGTCCTTTAAAGATACTAGAAAAGGTGGGATATAATACCTATAGACTCAATCTACCCCCATGCATGCACATTTACTCAATTATGAATGTAGAGAATATAAAACTTTATGAGCCTTCCATGCTAGGTTAGGAAGAGGAAAAAGTCATACTTTCTATAGAGGATTTTGCACCATATGCGCAATTAGATTTAACAAAAGAAATAATTTTGTATAATAGGTCCAAAACTACAAGTTAGGGGAAGCATGACCTTTGGCAGATTGGGTTGAAAGGACGATTTCTAGGCAAGGCTAAATGGTACACTCGAGAGAAGGCGGAGGAAAAATTTCCTCAACTCATTTAGTAGAAGATTTTGGGCACCAAAATCCTCATAAAATGTGGAGGTGTGATCCATATCGGATCATTATATTATTTTTCATACATCTTGATGCTTTTAGAGTAGAAAATGTAGAGGAATCAATGCATATGGCCATTTTTACTGGTGGTCCCAATTTGGAAAATTTTAGGTCAAGAACTTTAGGAGCCTTTTTTAGGCCTTAAATGATTTTTTTTAAGATGTTGAAATTAATATGGACCTAGATTCCATAATATAAATGTCGATACCTTTCTAACGATGTAATAATATCCTCAATCATAGATCGTATGAGGAAGTTATGTCTCTCGAAAGATTACCTATTAAAATTAACCACCATAAATCAAGAGGATGCCACGTCAACCCCCATTATTAATGGAAATTTGGCTAGCCACATCATCATGGCGAAGAATATTCTAGAAGATCCAATATCATAATTTTATTTAGGAGTTGAAGGAGTCAATCCTAACCACTAGTAGGCTATCAAGCTGCTTTATAACTGGGCCATTAGGAGGAAAATATGTTCCATTATTTTGAAGTGCATTTGTTCCATAGACAACCAAAGTAGCTAAGAGAAGTAGTGAGAGATCACACAGAGAGGATTTATGCACTATAGTAGCCCACGAGCCACAAGTGTTACTTCTTTCTACTCATAGTCATTTTTTATTCAGAGAAATAGAGTAGAGTAGCCTAACCTTCTATCCAGAATTTCTTTTGAAAGGGTTTCTTAGATTATGTTTTGTATCAATTACGGTTTGTGAGTTTTTATTTGTTTTTTTCTCTATTTTCTACATAACTATAATTTGATGCACGCACATTAAATAATAATATCCAAATCGAAAAATATAAATATAAATAAACCCTCAGAGTGTAGATTTCAGGTTTTTAACTATAATTTTATTATATCCATTGTGACGAACTACCCAGTGGAATATCCACAAAAATTTATAGATTAGTGGTTGTGAGGAAAATTTGTTTCCCTCTCCAACAAGGTGAAATTATGACTTTGTAATATGTTTTCTGATAATGATCCAATATCTTTTGATGAAATGTTGTTGCCTTGTTCACTCTTTTGCTAATTTTTAAAGAGAAAGACAATTTGTATAAGAGTCCATGAGAGCAAGTCATCCCTTGACTGGAGGGGTGTACTAAGGAATAGAAATAACAACTAGAATAGTTTATACAAATGTACATGGGTGTTTTGCAAGAGGCTAATGTGATACCACCTAAGAGGGAAGTGGATCATGATATCCAAAAACTAATAGAATCTCCATTGCCAAACATTGGGGTGTATAGGAGGTTTGTTATAGACAAAAATGAGGTGAAGAAGTAGTTGTCGTAGCTACTAGAATAACATGTCATTCAAACAAGTATCTCACTTTGTGGGTTGCCCATTATAATTTTTCTTAAGAAGGATGAGACTTGGGGGTGTTCATTTATTACAAGCATTAAATAAAATTTCTCTAAAGAACATGAACCCCTTACCCATGATAAATGATCCACTGGGTCAATTGTAGAAAGACAAATACTTCACCAACATGAACTTAAAGTCATAATATCACTAGGTTTGAGATAAATAAGAATATACTTGGAATACCACCTTTAAAACCATGCAATATTTGTAATCAGTGGTTATTCATGTCATTTGGCCTATTCAATTAGCTATATTTATGCAATTAATGAATGATATATTGTGTGCTTTCATAGGTTAATTTGTTATTTGTATATTTGGATGATAATGGTATATAATGCTACTTGGGAGGATCAAATCTCACATATGATGTAGGTTCTAGAGACAATAAAGAAGCACCAAATGTTGGAAAAGCTCAAGAAGTGTGTTACAATAGCCTTTGGTGTACCTGGGATATATGATAGGTTGAGGAAAGCTGAAGATAGATTGCCAAGATGGAGTCCATCATGAATTTTTTGGTTCCTATTGATGTTTCTAAGGCCAGGTGTCTAGTTAGGGTAGAACAATACTTGAGGAAATTGGTACCCTTGGTTTAACAATTTACACACCACTTGATGCCATAATAAAGAGTGGTAAGAGTTTCAAGTGGGAAAAGGTCAGTAGAGGGCCTTTGTGGAGTAAAAGTAGAATGCTAGTCAAGCATTGCTTCTAGAATTACCAAACTTGTAGCAACCATTTGAAGTGGAGATAGATGTGAGTGGGTATGTTATGGGAGTGGTCTTGATGCAGGGAGGAATGTTTGTATTCTACCATTTTGAAGTATTATAGGGGGTGGGTCTTAATTTCCCTACATATGAAAATGAACTCTATGCCTTGGTGCAAGCTAGTAATAAGTGGAAACACTATATAATAGGAAAGGAAATAGTAATCCACACTGGTCATTAACTAATATAGTACCTACATGCCTAGAGTAAACTATGATACATTAGGATTACAAGTGGATGGGGTTTATACAATAGTTTAATATAGTGATATAATATCAGAGGTTAACACAAATGAGTTGGTTAGAATGATTTAAAGGCCACCCCTATTAAATATCATAGCTTTGGGAATTATTATGCACATGGATCCGTTGACCCAAGATGCATATACAAAGGAACTTTAAGGATGTGCCTCAATAATTGCAATCCTAGAGTCATGTGCATGATGGTGACAAAAAAATTGACTACCATCTCTATAATGTGTTATTATATATGTTAGATATGTTATTAGTTCCTAAAGGTGAGTGACTACAACTTATCACAGAGGCTCGCACCTCCAAGGTAGTAGGGAATTTTGGTGTAGGAAAGGAAATTCCCAACTTGAAGAGGTATGCATATTGGCCCATGATGCAAGAAGAAGTAGTTAGGTTCAGAAGAGGATACATGCTTTATTTTACTACCAGGTCTAATTACTATCAAGAAATAGGGTTATCATCCTTTATCTATACCCATCCATCCTTGAAAAATAATTTCCATGGTCTTTGTGGGAGTTTTCCCAATAACCAGGAAGGGACATGATTTTCTATTCATGGTAGTTGACAAGTTCAATAGGATGCATATTTTAGCTCCCTATAAGAAGATAATTAATGGAAAAGAAGTAGCGAAATTGTTTTTCAAATAGGTTTGGTGCACTTTCAGATACTAAGGAGCATTCTTTTAGATAAAGAAAAATTCCTTTTTAGTGAACTTTGGATTACCTTATGGGAGAATATGGACATGAAGTTGAAGAGGTATACAACATTCCATCCAGAAATAGATCAATAAACATATTTTGTCAACAAGATTCTCATACAAATTTTGATAGGCTACAAGCAGAAGCATTCAATTTTTTTTAACGAAAATATGGTATATATATGACACCCTTATAATATATTAGTCCCTCCTTAAACTAGTAAGTCCCCATTCGAAACTTGATTTTTATATTTTCCACCTTTACCTTTCCATATTGTATATGGGTTGCAAGGAGGAGTGAGGGAGGATCCTATAGGAGATGTGTTACGGGAATTTTTTTTTTGATAAGATTAGGAAGACACATATATATGTACATGAGACACTGAAAAAGTCATAATAAAATCACAAAGCCAGGCATGATCAACATAGAACAAATAAGTCTTTCAAGGTGAGAGACAAAGTATGGTTATAGTTGAACTAGGAGAGGTTACAAGGTCCTTGTAAGAAAATCAAGGATCTATGATATAGTCCCTTTTGAGATATCGACGAAGGTTGAATATAATTCCAATATGCCCAACCTACCCCCTAAATGCACATTTACTGAGTGGTGAATGTATATAATCTAAAACTCTATAAGCCTTCCATGTTGGGTTAGGAAGAGGAATAGGTCCTACCTTCTATAGAGGGCGAAACAACATATGCTTAGGTAGAGTTGTTAAAGGATATAGTTTTGAAGAAGAGATTTAGAAATAAAAGAGAAGGGACACATTACCTTTGGTAGATTGGGTTAAAAGGACAAATTATAGGCAAGGCTAAATGGTACACCTAAGAGAAGTCGGGGGAAATGTTTCCTCCTCTTATTTACTAAAATGTTTTCGGGACCAAAGTCCTCGCAAAATGGGGAGCTATGATCCCAGTTAGATCATTGTATTGTTTTTCATCTATATTCATGCTTTTAGAGTGGAAAAGTGGAGGAATCAACTCACAAGACCATTTTTATCAACATGTCCCAATTTGGCAAATTTGGGTCTGAAACCTTCTAGAAGCAGTTTTAGGCATAAAATGATGATTTTTGGGGAATTTATTTTTCACCTATGAGTGGCACCCATAGAGATATTATACCCACAAATATCTTTCCAACAACATAAGAATCACCTAAATTAGTGTTTGTATGAAAAAGTGATGCCACTTTGAAGTTGAACTTCCTATTTTTCCCACCATGATCTAAGAGGATGCTATATTAGCTTGCATTATTCATGTAATGGACCAGACACATGATCATGACGAAGAAGACCTAGAATAGTTAAGAAGTCAAAGTTAACCACTATTAGGCTATTAGGTTGTGTTATAGCAAGGCCATGGAAATTTACAGATCATAAAAATCAATAATATTATATAAAATTAAAAGGCTTTTGTGGATTCAAAATTATCATTCAAATAAAGTAAGGAAGACAAAGTTCTAGTTCATTAATTTTAGCAATATTCTACTAGTGAATTTCTTATCCATCAAATAGAGTTATAATATTAAGGAAGATTGAGTATATTTTATTAAAAGAATTTCTTTACTTATTAGGTTACTCCCTTTCTATAGAACTAAGTTTTCCATTTCTATATAACTAAGTTTTCAATCAAGTGAAGCAAGGAAAATTTCCACTTCACCATTTTATATTTTAATATATTTTCACCCATTAAATATAAACATTAATCATATATCATATGAAAATAAGGCATTCTGAATATAGACCACGTTGATCCCTTAGAAAAATGTTAGAAAGATGAATGAGGTATCTAATTTTCCCTAATTTATGGAATGTAGGCTCAACCTTTTTCCATGAATGTGTAAGAGTAATTCATAGAGCCAATTATCACAAATAAATTTAGTAAATGTAACCTATCCATAATTAGCATGAAAAGGATGCTATTGAGACAAATTGAACAACAATTCCCACTATATATGTAATTGGGAGCTATGGAAAAAAAGGGCAGGTAGAGGCCATGGATTTAATTCAAAATCTAGAGAGCCCACATGTAATGTCAATTCTATAACTATTAATTTTCTTTATGGCTAACCTTCTTGATTCCATCACTAAACTAGGTGCAAGGTCAAATCAGGGCTAACTGTGCTGTCTGATCTTGATTATTAGAGTGTGTGGAGTTTTTGGGAAGAATTCGCATGCATGGTCCATGCTCAATCCTAGAGCCATGATGCCTTATTTGATATCCTCATCCATTGGATTATAAGGTATACTATTTCTGCTCATATTTCTACTAGAACTATAGTGATGTAGTCTTAGCATAGGAGACCATTGTAATTTCATTGAACCTAAGGTATATTTCTCCATCCACGGGAGTCATTTATCTCCCTTTGACCCACTTTTAGAAGGCATGTTGGATTACCCTCTCTAACTTATTCCATGTTTTAACCTCTAAGTATATGCAAAAAGGACTTAAAGAGGAAGTGTTCCAGTGCACATCCATTCTTTGAAGGAGTAGTTTGAGGCTGTTCCATTTAGGTGATCAGCCTTTGTGCAAGTCTTGAAAAACAAAGAGAGAGTCTCCTAGGTTTAAGATCTAAAATATTCTCATATCTTTGACCAATATTAATCCAAGCAAGAGGCCATACACTTAAGCTTGATTATTGGCCTTCTTTCTGAACCCCCAAGAGTACTTAATAGCTAGTTTTCCTTTGGGATTAAATATAATCTCTCCCTCTCCGACCACCCATTCATTTTAATTTTAATTACTAATCAACATAATAAAATTATTTTTATTCTCAAATTGTTTTCCACTTTATTTTGACTATACCTTTTTATTTATTTAAATACACACACACATTTTGAAATGAGGCACTTTGTATTACCCCAATTAAGGTTTACACAAACCAATTTTTTTTTGCTAACCAGAATAACAACATAAGTTCAAAGTTTTGAAGTTGCTAAGAACTTGTTTAGCTAAAACATTTTGTAAATGAAAACTCATATAAATATGGTGACTGTGTCAAACCTTGACATACAACAACAAAATTAAACAAAAAAGACTACTAGAATTATTAACAAAAGACTATTGAATCATCACAACTAGGGAGCTAAATCTCCAAACATTAACTTTACTAATCACCATTCTCATTTTAATACACATATTAATTATTTTAATTATTAATATGTATTTTTTAAAGGATTAGTCTTTAAATGTGACTTTTTGGGTTTTCCAACGAATTTCTAGCCAAATCTTGATTTCTATTGTTTAAACTAGTTTTTTTATTGCATATATGGATTCAACACTCAAAAACTTGTGGGGCACTTTGATCAAACTTGTAATTTTGTAATAATCCCTAGTGAACAATTAGAGGTTAGAAAATAAACCGTGAAACTTCCGAAAATGTTATACTTAAAGGCTATTTGTAATTTTAAATAAAGCGTACTTTATTTAGTAATTTGTATAAAAGAAAATATTACTAAAATTGTAAAGAAAAGATCAATGAATCATCATAACTAGAAGCTAAGTCTCACATTTACATTTTCTTATCATCAACCTCATTTTAATACATATTTTGATTACTTATATATTATATATATATAATATATATATTATAGTAATCAAAATATGTATTAAATGAGGTATATAGAAATTAATGTGAGACTTATATATATATATATATATAATATATAAAATATATATTATATATATATATATATATAATAATATATATATATATATATATATAATATATATATATATATAATATATATTATTTTAGTAACTTAACTTATAGGATTGTTTACCGAGGCCACAATTTTGCGGCAAAATTCTCGCCAAAGTTTGGTATTTTTTTTTCAATAAATCCAATCTTTGGAGGTTTTTCTTTTTTTAATAGTGGAAATGGATTCAACACCATAAAGAACCCCAAGAGCACCCAAATCCCTGAAGCTTGACAGTTATACCCAGGAATTCCAAAACTTTATACCATATTTTTCCAAAATCCTACTGCAATTTCCATTATTTTAAAGCAAAATTTAGCCTCACTAACCTATTTCCTTACTTTTATATATATTCTAACTACTACAACTTATTACAAAACCATAATACATTTTCCAATTCCCGATTTTGAATTTTTCAATTACATGCCACACTATTGAAATAGCGAAGGTCACTATTAGTTTCTGACGACTTTCACGAAAAAACAAATGTTTTACAGACATCAAAGCGAGCAAGAATTGTATATAGATTGGAGACAGATTAAATTTCAAGTATAATTAATATCAATATTTTGGAATAAGACATTTTTTTGTCATTCAAAATGAATTTCATTATATTTTCAAAATATCATAGCATACAAAAATGATCTCAACAACCCCCACTCTCTCATTTTGACCATACTTTTTGAGATTGGGGGCTAGAGAATACCAAGAAACGCAATTTTCATACATTATTTCCATATGGTGCTATGGCTTTAGCATATTATGAGTGATACAAAAAGAGACCTGACCTGATAACATCATATGAAGGAGGGGGATGAGGGGGGCATTACAAGAGGAACTTCAAAGTAACCAACACGATGATGAATGTGGAAGTTAATATGCTCCACTGGAGCTTCCAAGCTACATAGGTGGTCATTTGTCGATCATTGATTGCGTTGGAGGTTGTCCAGCTACTCAAGGATGACATTTTGACTGTATTGAATATCAACAAGATAGGATATAATATCATTACAGTCTTCATACCTATGATCCCTCAGAATGTCAATGTCAAGTTGCATATGTCGTAGCTTCTTCACTATAGTTTCCATGGAGTCGGGAGCCACTAGGCAGTCTCACGAACTAGATGGAGAAATTACCTCAGCATTCTCTATTTTTGAGTTGCTCGAGTTGGCAGAGAGCAAATGATGACCTAGCTTAGGATGCCCAACCTAGGCATGCTGACCCCTCCTGCGATGAGGACAACCCTATTTTCATGGCATCCTACAGATAACGGTGGGTGACGACCAGTTATATCAGGAGCCCTCAAAGATTCCTTGAGTGAACCTGAACAGAATATAAACCGACCCAATACCACGAACCTACATCCTGAACGAGAGTGAATCACTAGACCAATACCACTATCAGAAGGGAAAGATGAGAAAAAATTTAACCAAACTGAGTAACAAAGCAAAGTGGTTCCCAAATATAACCCTGAATCTTGACACAGATAGAACACACAACCCCAAGCATAGGAAAAAAGCCTATTATATCTTTGGTCTAGAGAAGAGACCCAAACCCATAAAACAATTTACCAGAAAGTGGAATGATACCCACACAACTGTGAAGACCAATAAGAGTCCTCGCAAGCAAGAGTGAAACTAGAAGATGTTGCAGGAGCGACAGGGGCTTATAGCCATAAAAAACATAGTAACAACACCAAACCGTCAATGTCCGAGTGTTTGGATCCCAAGGGTAGACCAAGAGACATATCCCAACCCACACTCGGAAACTATAGATGTTTGCTACACTCCGCACCCAAGTCCATAACCCCAATGATGCACCATAGACCTAGAACCAAACAATTCCACTCGCCTTCCAACCCAAATTCATTTCCCAAACTACCAAACTGAAGCGAATTGCTTGTTG
The DNA here is from genome assembly GCA_000404065.3 of Pinus taeda. Classification (NCBI taxonomy): domain Eukaryota; kingdom Viridiplantae; phylum Streptophyta; class Pinopsida; order Pinales; family Pinaceae; genus Pinus; species Pinus taeda. The sequence continues at coordinate 65,653 of APFE030092957.1, forward strand.
GGCTTTGAATTTAACCACAGAGTTCGTGAGGGAGATCATCGCACAAGAGGAGTTAACATTGGGACTGTTCATGATGGGGGAGTTAATACCTACATGGAGGAGGAGAAAGCTCTGATGACCTTTCACACATCACTTGTACCTTTGCATGAGCACCCCCATCAGGGGATTTTGGAATATGTTGTTATAAACAAACATTGGATTAAACTTATTTAAGTATAATTAATATTAATATTTGGGAATATGTATTAAAATTATTTTAAAGTTTAAATTCATTATTTTGAAAGTAACCAAATTTATTGAAAAATGAGATATTATTACATAAAATTATTGTTGGACACCTAATCCTCAATGGGTAGTGTGGAAGCCGAATAGACAAAAAGAGTCCAAGAGACCTTGGGATGTGGAACCCAACAGTCAAACTATGTACTATAAATGTATACCTCTTGTTAATAAAAAATGTACTCTCATGTTTTATCCTTGAGATTCTCTTGTTGCCATGTGTGTGTTTAATATGGTATCAGAGCAGGCGTATTCCCACCCTGCATAATTTCTTTGAGCTAATTGTTTTATGGCATTTATGTGCAGATCATTTCTGCCATCACTTATGAATATTTTCTCAGCAAAATTCTAGCTGCCACCTTTGTCTATCAGGTCTGCTACTTACACACACCAAGCCATTTCATCTAATTATGTCTCTGCCATTCTGAATCTGCTCAGTCATAATAATATGCTCTTTGAGTGATGATAATACGGGTAACGCTTGGTATTCCCATCGAATACCTGCTCTATAGTGCTATCAATGTTCCATTAGCGTTCCTTTTCCAGCTACTATACTCAACGTCTCTCTGACTTCTGTTGCTCGGACAACACCAAAATTCTCCTTGCCACCCTAATGTATCTGACAGTTCTGCTTGATTCTCTCTGTGTCAAATTAATACCCATTTTTTCATTGAGTGCACTTCAAAGATTTAGCAACACCCTTTCAGGTTTACTCTTGTTCCAGAATAATCGAGAGGACAATTGGTACTCAAGAAGCAACTCTACTTGGCTGGGGATTTCAGAGAATTTTGATTCTGTAATGATCGAAACAAACTCTCACCATGACTATAATGTTGTTGCTCAAGAAAATGGTGGTCCTCTCATTGTGAGCATGTTGCCACTGCCATTGTCCAAGTCTCCTACTCAATGCCTTTAGTCATTGGCTCTAATTCCATGAATCATTTCCATTAAATCGAGGACTTCACGGAGCAACAAAAATGTGCCTAGATGAAGTTGACGCCGAACGGGAAGCCATGCGATATATCAAAATATCACAACATGGAAGATTTTTGCATTAAAAAAAACAAATCAAAGATTGCAAAGATAATTGAAGCCTAGTCATTTTCTACTCCCTAGACATCATATCGATTTTGCAGAAAATTAGGACCATTATCGCGTGTGTTCGAAAGCTTACAATCCACCTCCAAAGACTGTGAGCTCTTGTTGTTACTTGAGCGGAATTTATTAAAAAGAAAGAGATTAGTTAATCTGGGTATGAGTAACATATCTCCTCTCATCAACATATTTTTTAACATTCAACAAGCTGAGATGTGGTTTAAGATTGTATAAAGATGCAAGCGTAAGGAATTTCTTCAGAAGCTTTCAGAATTACTGTTTCAAGTGCCCCTAGTTCTTCAAGTCAAGGTTTTGGTCAAGATGTTTATGTTTGGAATAAGGGAACCTATGTGTTGTTTTCATAGCTGATATATGCGTTGTTTTTAAATACTGTTTTTGGCATATCATTGTGTTGGGCTTGGTAGCAACCTTGTGTATCTCTTCTGAACGGAGCACAACATTATCTCCATCCTAACATTTCACGTGCTTCTCGTGCCTTGACAACCTTTGCGTGCTGTGTGTGAAATTCATCATCTAGGATTTGAGTGTGGAGACTTCCGTGAACAATTTTTGGAGCAACATTGCTACAATAGGCATGTAGATATTGTTAAAGCACTATCTTCATCCTTGTTTTCCCAGTGTGGTCCTAGGGTTTTGGACAATAATTGCAACATCTTCCCCGGTGACATGCTCCATATATTCAATGCTGCCCCATATATTGAACGTTGTCTTGGTGTATTACATTGATCACCGGTTCGATCATATATTGAACAATGGCGATCTTCTTCAACAAATTCTATGAACCCATCTGAAAGCTGCCTTGGAATATTTGCCTTTATCTCATCTATAAGTTGTTTTAAAATATCTATATAATCAAAAAGGAAATTTATATAATTCATGACATAACGAGTCAAAGGATGAATTGTACCTCCAGGAATTGGAGTCTTGGAAGTGTCCCTCTGAATAGCATTTTCAAATTCAACAAATGTCCCCTTTGCAATCTCAACAAAGCAAGTGTCTTGAATAGAACCTAGTTGCTCAAAGATCTGAACACAAATGCACTTCTCACTGCCAAGAAGAACTTGGACAACAATCTTTATAGCCTGATTCTGTTTTTGTAAATTCCTCACAGGCCAGAGGAATAGTCTAATCAAGGTGACTGATTTGTTGGTTCTTTAACTGGTCAAAATTATGTTTCTATGGTCAATGAAATTGTGACTTAATTAATTGCTGCATTGATACACTTTTAACTAGCATGGTATCTGAGTTTGAACAAAATTATGCCATTCAAAGAGTGAAGTCAGCATATAAAAGGATTTTCCAGTAGGAACACATACTGGTACTCTGGTATTTTTGTTTGCAACAGGTGTTGACATATAGAAGTTTTCAATAAATTTGCATTATCTAGTCTGTTGGCTCCTTGCAAATTTTGGGAAAGAAAGAATTATAGTGTTGAATGAATACTTAAGCTGCTTCCTAGTATTCTTCAAGACATTGTAGAAGGCTAAAAGTTTGCATACCTGCAATATTTCCAATTAACATAATTTTGTGGCGCTTGTGTGTCATGCAAAATACAAGCAACATGTAGATTTGGAGGTCGAAGAGATGCAAACACAATATATATAATATCATATACTATTCATTCCTTGTTACTTCGACTGCTGCGTAAGAGTTTGGTGGGCTGTATAAAGGCTGTGATTGTTTTGACAAATAAAAGTAGTCTTTTGCGGAGAAAAGTTTAGTCGGTTGTATTGTCAGAACATAGTGTTAGTCATTTTTATGTAATGGATTGTAATTAGTGCTTGCTAGTTGCACACTGATCATTTGATGCACATTTATAAAGGATATTTTTGTGTACTGTAAGTGGGTATTAATTTTCTGCATTGAGTAGTAGTTGTGATCAATTTTTAAGGTGTAAATCTGACATTGAAGAAAAAATGGCCAGAATCAGTGAAGTATTAGAGTTCCTCAAAACTCTGATATTGTCTACTAATCATGATACATTAAAAGTCAGCAAAGTTTCTCTCACAGACATTCAGGTCTATCTACAAAATGCACAAGAGAAAATTGATTTTTTGCAGCTCGAAACTCAGCTACAGCAAGAAGAATTAAAACAGAGGAGTCATTTTGAACCTGTTTCTGTTTAGAAGATTGAAATAGACTCCCATAAAGCAACAGTTGTACATGTAGATGCAGGAACTCAGTCTGCACTTCCCAAGCCCATCATTAGACCTTAGGAACAACTTGTCCATAACAAGCACAAAACTAGTCTTGGATATGACAAGGACTTGTCCTTTCATATTCCATACTACTCAAAGCCCATTCAGTTTCAGAGTGCTGGATTCTTTCATGACAGTTCACCTCTAGCTGTTCTAGACTCTGCCCCTCTTCCACAACAACAACAACAATAGATTATGAAATGCCAACACTGTGACCGAGTTGACCATTTGAAAGATCACTGTTTTGATCTTCATCCATGTAAGAACTATCATAAAACCACCCATTCTTCACACAGATGCTTCGGAAACAAACGTCCTACAAGAATAAAGATTCATCTTGGATGGATCGCTTCCTGGAAATGGGCATCAACAACCAAGAAGATATTCCAATCACATGTTAGAACTTGTTCCAGAGTATTGAACAATATTGCAATTGAGTTTTCTCCATCATCTCACCTTGTATCTGACAGGGGGGGAAATGATGGTCATCTACAAGCTTCAAAGCCACATCAAGCAAGATTGAGCCACAACCTACCACACCAGTTTCAAAGTTGTAGCTAGAGACATGGATGCCCCTGAGCATGCCTTCAGTTGGTAATCTGGGACACTTCCTCTAGCAGAAGACTTCAGCTTCTTGCCAGTTTCGGAAGAATTCCAGGAATAAAATTGAGAACACCATCTAGCAGAAGACTCCAGCTTCTTGCCAGTTTTGGAAGAGTTCCAGGAATTGCATTAAGCATTCTAGAGTTGTTGGTCATCCTTAAACCATCACAGGTTGAGACTTCCCTTTTCAGTTTGAAGTTCTCCCTTTATGCAGGGTGAAACCTCCCTTTCATGGTTGAAGGTTTCCCTTTTCAAAACATTAGGAGCACTTTCTCTAGCAGAGGACCTGAGCTTCATGCCAGACTTGGAAGAGTTCCGGGAACTGCACTAAGCGTTCTAGCATTGGTGCTCATCCTTAAACCACCGCCCTTTATACCAACATTTGAAAGAGCACATTCAGCCTAGTGCTGCCTTGCATTTTTGCACATTTTGTATTACAACGCTCTTCTTGGGCTCATACATAACCCTTCGGATTAAAGGGGGAAATGTTGGACACCTAATCATGAATGGGTTAGTGTGGAAGCTGAATAGACAAAAGGAGTCCAAGAGACCTTGGGATGTGGAACCCAACGGTCAAACTATGTACTATGAATGTATATCTCTTGTTAATAAAAAAATGTACTCTCATGTTTTAACCTTCAGATTCTCTAGCTACCATGTGTGTTTAACAATTAAAAAAAAACATAAAATGAAATAATAAATTATTATACATATTAAGTTAATTTCCCAATTGTTTACATTTAAATTAATTAAATGTTAATTAATAAAATAATTAACCGTAAAATAAATATTAAAAATCAAAATTAAATCCTCTCATAACCATAATTTAAAATTTAAATAAATATAATTAATTTTAAAAATAACCTAATAAATTCCAAATTAAAAATAAATATAATAATTTAAATGGATAATTATATAATATTTTTATAAGATTATTTTGCAAATTGGTTTGAAAATAATAAATGTAAATTAAAAAAAATAATTAAAACTAATAATTGTTTCTGAACAATTATTAAATTACCGTTATTAATATTTTGTCAAAGAATAAATCTTTTTTTATATTTAAGATATCATTTAAATTTATTAATAATAACTTGAATGATTAATTTTTTGTTTAATAATAATTTCAAAAAAAAAAGATAATTAAATAATAAATATATATATTTTTAAATATTAATAAATATATTTTTATAATAATGATGATGACTAACGTCTATTAAGACTAATAAGGTCTATTAGACCTCAAGAAAAGAAAAAAGAAAAAAAGAGTTTAATTGTCATTCTTTAAAATATTGTTTCGATCAAAGAGAAGGGAAAGAAGTGATCCAAGATCACTATAGTTGGGTTGGCTTAAGAAGTCAAGAAGATTGAAGGTGTGGCTGATGATAAGGAATTGAGAGTAAATGATGGAAAGAGACGGGTAGTCTAAAAGGAAGTGATTTTCATCTTCCACCTTTTTAGTATCACAAATATGATAGGTTCTATCATCCCAAGGAGTCTTGGGAGTAGACCACCACTTGGTCTCACATCGAATCTCATGAGAATTAGTTCTTATCTTAGTAATGTTCATTTTTTTCTTAGTGCTAGTCAACATAGAGAGATAATTATGGTTATCAAGGGTGGCGTTGATCACCTCCTTATCGTATCTTAGCTTCCTTTTACCCTCCAGCTCTTTACCATCCCACATATTGTCCTTAAAATTGGAGGTAATAGTATCTTTAATACTATCCTTGATTCCCATGATGATCTCCTCCTTAATACCCCAAAGGCTGAACTGACTTGGCATGCTTATGCCACCTGTGCTTGAGGCATAGGTGGGGGTTTTGAATAAAGTTAGAAGAAATTTTTGAGAGCCTCTTAGATTCCATGTTATAAAGATTCTTTTTATATATCAGATATCTAAACATAGCCGTTATTTCAATGGGGGACAAACCCACTTCAATCAAGAGGATAGGATAGGGAGTGTTTCCCCTAATCTTGAGATTATAGGTTATGAATTTATTTTGGATCATCTCAATTTTTCTCCACGACTCTCTAGACATACTGCGACCCAAAACTTTACATCCATATAAGACAACAAGGGTGATGAGAGCCTCAAAGCAGAACATTTTTTTACTCCAAATATAAATATTGACCGACTTACAATTGTTTGCAGTTGTCTATAATGCGACTTTTTGAAAGCCTTTCCGGTGGGTTTTTCCGGTCAAAATCTGGCAGCAATTTATTAGAATCGCAAGTTTGATAGCTAGTTTCTGCACAATCAAAGCGTCTCAGGGGTTTTTGAGGGTGCTGAATCCAAATATGCAGTTAAAAAATCATTTTAACTGCAACAAATCAAGATTTAACCTCAATTTATTCCATCGGATTCCGTCCCCAGAATCTCCAAAAAGTCGCATTATAGACAACTCCCAATTGTTTTCAATATCATAATAAGCTTTCCAATCTCCAATAATTCTTTTCTCGATGCTACAATTTTAGTTGAGTTGATGAGGAAAGTCAATACCCAAATATTTATAAGAAGAAACCTGCTTTAGATAATGGTTATTATAGACGAAACTACCATGGGTGATCTTTTTGTATTTAATGATCATAAATTTAGTCTTATCGATATTAACTATCATACCCATCTTCCTGCAGTAGACATGAAGAATCTTAAGGTGCTTGTCTAGGTCATCACAGATTTTTGCAAGATTAATTATATCATCGGCATAAAGGAGAATACTAATGATTATCCCAGCAAAATTGGTGCCCTCGCACGCCCAGTTTCCAGACACTCCTCTACATTATCGATGTAAATACAAAAATGGCTAGGGGATAGGGGACACCCTTTCTTAACCCCAATATTTCATTTAATATCTTTACACCATCCTTCATTGGACTTAATCTTGGCAATGACAGTCTCATAGAGGCAGATCATAACAATCCTCAATTCAAGAGGACCACAATCTCTTCAAGTCTCTCCTAGCGCTTATGTCAAGGGATAGTATTGAAATCTTTTCTAAAGTCCACAAACCAGCAAAAGAGATAAATTTTACTATTGCGGCATTCCTCTGCAATGATCCTAAGAGTGACAAGGTGGTCGATACTAAAGTGTTTTCACCTAAAACCAGCTTGCCCTTTAGCCCTTGCACCCTGGTTCTCAAGCCAAATGATATGTTTCTTTTCTAAAATGAGCCCAGAAAGCCTCACTAGGATGTGACTAATCATAATGGTCTTATAGTTAGAAGGAACACTTTTGTGACCATTTTTAAGGATAGGTACAATAAGGCTTTGCATCCAAAGCTTAGGGAAGCCATGATTTATAGCTAAATTGAGAAACTTGTGGAGATGAGGAATGATGATGGATCTTCCCATTTTAAAAATATCAGCTTGGTATCCTTCAATATATTTAGCTTTCCCATTAGCGAGCATATTAATCCCAGACTCAACGTCTTCTATAGAAAATATATCTTTCCTAGTAGGAGTTTTTAAGATGGTACCCATGGTGTCCATAGAGTCATACAACTTCTTAAGATAGTTATCCCAAATTTCCAAGGGGATAAATGATTATCTTTAGTTTTATGAACAAGCACATTCTGCCAAAACTTTCTAGGCGCAATTTTAGAAAGGTGGAGAAGTTACTCTTGTCCCTTATTAATATGTCACCTCTTCTTCCTCTTGATGAGAGTTTTTTATATACTTACATTCTAGAGCTTAAAGATTTCATTAGGGGCGTCTCTGATTTCTTTTTTGGCAATTTTATAGACTTCGTCATACCAAGGGTTGGAAGATCTATTATTCTTCTTATACGATGTCTCATTAGAGAACTTGCTAATTGTAGTGGAAAGGGTAGTAGTAAAATGGTAATAGATTTGATCAATGTTGTTATTATAAGTCAGGGAGCCTAAGTCGCTTTCTAAATCCCTTAAGAAAAGGTCGGAATTACTTTTATCGAAGCGAATGTGTCTTTTTCTTTCACTGGTCTCCTGCATGTGGGTGGTATGTATAACAAGATTGAGGGATAAATACAAAGGTCCAAGGTCAGAGTCAGGCTCATACCCATTAAGTAGCTCAAAGTTTGTAATATGGTTGAGGACATGGGTGTCATAAATTGCATAATCCACGACGCTGCTACCCAAACCATGGAAACAGGTCATCTAACGAGAGAGATGCCACTTGTTAAAACCATTACAAATGATTAGGTCCTTGGAAATACCAAGTTTGAGGAACTCAGTGTCGAATAAGTTCTTGATTATGTCTTCAGAATTTCTCTATAATTTATTAGCTAAGTTACCATCCTGGTCAAGCCACAAGGGGTTAGGGTTAGAGTTGTTACTCAACATAATAGCTTGGTTAGTAGCAGTGCGAGCATTAAAGTCCCCAAAAAAGGATATTACCTTCATTCCTTAGGTTGTAGATGTCATTTTCTAAGGTATTGAAAGGACAATTCTTATTCAGGTTGTTTTTTTTATAGGATATAGAGTTGATGGGGGCGAAATAGAAAATTGTAAGAAATATCCTACTGGTTGTAGAATTAGAGATCTCGATCCAAATGTACTGATTGAAGGGGTGAGTTTTATGACGTCGGATGTGAGAGGAAACAATGTTCCTAATATAAGAGACTCTACCACCAAAACCTTTCCTAAAGGATTTCTTATTCCAAGTCAAGCGAAAAGTGAATTCGTCAAGGTGAAGGACCGTAGATTCGTCATGCTCCAAAGCTTCAACTAAAAGAATAAGATCAATATCATTCAGGGTCCAACTTAACATAGGACCTTTACACCATGGAAAACCACGACAATTCCAAAAGAGGATCTCAAGTGATGATATTCCCTATTTAACACTCATGTTTGGGACTCTATCTCTAATATTAGCTTTTATATTCCTAATGATTTCCCATTCCCCTTCTTTTCTTGCCTCCTTGACCTTTTGAACTTCTTTCCTAAGTTCAACTTGGTCTTCTGGAATGAAATCTTCATTTAGAAAGATTCTCGTTCCTTTTTGGCTTGAGGAGTTCCTAAGTATATCTAATTTATGCTCATTACAACTGACCAAGGATTAGTCCGTTTATGTTCAAGTATCTTTCTTACCCTTATTGTTTCCGAGAGATAAGTTGTTTGAATTTGGAATTTTGTCTTTAATTGTTCTTTAACTATCTCTAATGTGTCTTCATTGCTTTTTTTATCCTATGCTAACAATTATAAGATGTAAGACTCTTTTGTCATGCTCGTGGTTGAGTACAATTAGTTTATTATTATTATTATTATTATTATGCGTTTAATATCTAATTTATTTTGTGTGTTATTTACGACCGAGTTATTATGTAGTTGGTCTTTTAGATTTTTAATGTTGCTTTTCAAAGTGTCATTTTCTTTAACCATTACTTGTTTACTATGTTCGAATTCTTGAATTCTACCTTTCATTCCTTGGAGTTTAGTCTCGAGTGAGATTATTTTACTTTTTAACAATTTGTAGTCGTTGTCAACCATTGTCATTAATTCTAGTTTAAAATGGTTTTCTTTTTCTTCTTTTAGTTTTTCTAAAGATTCAATGTACTCATAAAAACTTTCTATAGTAATTTTACTTGGTCTCTCCTTGCTAAATAAAAATTTAGAAATATAAGAAGAAATACTCCTAGTATAAATAAGAAAAACTTAAGAGGGAGTAAATAAGGATATATGCCCGTGTCAATTGTCTGTGACAATGTATTTAATTACATGTAATGATTGCTGGACAGAGACTACCAAACTGCAGAGCCAAGGGAGAAGGTGAATGTGTGTTGAATAATAATTTTTACTTCGGAAACCACAGGATAAAAACCCTAACTGAAATATTGACTCCACATAGACTTCAGTTCGTGCAAGAAGACAATCAGTGATAGCACAAGGCCGGAGATCAATATTATAGAGTCAAGGCTCTCGCAGCTGGAGGACAATTTTTTTTTTTATATAGGTAATTTTTTTTTGTAAATAAGTAATTTTATATAATTTAAAAAAATTATGAATGAGTAATCTTATATAATTATTAATCTGAATAAAAAAATATATTCTTATCATTCTAATTAATTTATTAAAATTTTTAAAAGACTAACAATTTAGAGGTGAGTCATCTAAAGAGGTGGAGGTGGAGGAATTGTCTAGACCGCTAAAAGTGGCCAAGGCAAAAAAAATTCAAAAAATCTTGTAGAGAATCGTATTTTTTTTATGGTGGAAATTGATTCAGCACCATAAAAAATGTTAAGACACCTAAAATTTTGAAGTTTAACAATTATAACTTGGATTTACAAAAATCCTTGCCAAATTTTCTCTAAATATAACCAAAATTTCCTTAACTTTCCGACCTACACGATTTAGATGATATTTACATAATTCTATTTTTATTTTAGCGTTATCCGTTTTGACTTAAAATACAAATACGATAGAGAAACATGTATTAAAAACATAAATATGAGATTTCTTATCGGTGGGGAAAGCCTACCGAATACATTAAACCCATTGCGAAGGCGTAATACAAGATTCCAACCTGACTCACACAATTCATGACACACACAATTCAGATCTCCAGGGTTGCGTAGCTACACCCTCAAACTTTTCAGGTACATAGAATTCAATCAACTCGTCAGTTGACGGGTTTAAGAGACAACACGCCTGACGACGAGAACTGTTACAACGTTTATTCAAAAAAATATGGCCGCCCCACTCTGCGCTACACCCAGAACCACAAAATTTTGTGGGAATAATAGTTTCGACAACCCAATCATTTTCCTCTGCAACATATTTCGTTAACTGTCGTTCATTGAAGGTATACAGCTGCCCAGAAGCAACTAAGGAGGACATGAATGATTACCCGAATCTCCACATATCATCCACTTGTCTCCACATGCCCGTCTTTGGATCATAAATCTATGCACTGTTTCCATAGCCGAATACAAAGAATTTATCTCCCAGAAAAACTCCATGACAGCTGCCTACTTCTTGGGTCATTGGAGGCAAATTTTCCCACTTATCCTCTTCCACATTGTAAGTCTCTACTGCTGCGAACAAATGATGTTGGTCGTTTCTCCCCCCTGGAATGTAGATGAGTCCATTGGAGGAAGACACAGAGCAAGCGAAGCTATCCTCAGTGTGGGCATGTCGGTTCCACGGTGCCATTTGGAAAACACAAAATCGAAAATATAAACTCTGTTCACAGTTTCCAAGTTTTCTAGATGTCGTCCACCCATGAGAATTGTTGGGGATTTTTCTGGTAAAATCCAAAAACAAAAAAATAAAACACACAGAGTTCTTTACTCCAAGATCTTTTGTGCACAAGGAAGCTTTTAAAAAAAAATTACTGAAGAACAGAGTATTACACCACCATAAAAGATTTCTATTCATTAAAATAAAATTACTGAGAACATATTCATCCTCTTTCATTCAGAGGGATTCACCAAACATAACAAAAGAAATTACTCTGTCTCCTTTGAAATTTTACACCACTGTGTGAAAAAATTTCATTTACATTCACTGCTGTGTGAAAACAAAGATTACAAGGATTTACTGTTTTACCTTTTCACTGCTGTGTGAAACAATTCATGGTTTTGATACTAACCTCCCCCTGGTTTTCTTCATTCACATATTCGCCTTCTTCGCTCCTGCACTGCTGTGCGTTTTTACATTTCTTACACTTACAAAAAAAAATGGTCAACCAAAAAATGTTTTTACTTGTTCTGTGAAATAAAAACTTACGACTGTGAAAATTAAAAAAAACAATAAAATTAAAAACATATGACATTGCCCATGCCATTATTTAATTTATGCCCATACTTGCCGTAATCAAAAATTTAATAATCCACCTACACATATGACAGTTCTTTTAATAAAAGTATGATCAAAGTTCAACTTGACTTTACTCCACCCAATCCTTGATTTGATGCGGGCCCGTATATAGCTTCATGCGATCGACGGCGGAGAGCGAAGAACCCCATCGGACGGCTGACAAGAATATTGGAAGCCCTTTTTAACTGAGCTTTACTCCACAATGCAACTTTGAACAATCAACCGTGGATTATGCTGGAGCAGATCAGATGGCGGAGGAGAATATCGGAAGCCACTTTTTAACCAACTTTTACCTTCCGATAAATGTCAGAGGCTGATTTCACGCCTCATCCACGCGTCAACTCCAAATTGTATCGGAGCTCTTGTGTACGGAAACTGCCTTTAACCAAAAGCGGTGCGATATGCCTCAAGCGGGTTTGTGGTTTTGTTGGGTGGTTTTGAGGTGTATTAAATGCTGGACCGTGCGCGGTTGAAATTACAAATTCAACACTCCCCTTTAATTTCAACTGCTGGGCATTCGGTCATACCCAGGCACTTCCTCAAAAATTCAAAGCTTTTCTGATCCAGTGGCTTTGTCAAGATGTCTGCAACCTGTTCTTGAGTCCTGCAATGTTCTAGGACAATTTCTCCATTGTTCACCAATTCTCTGATGTAGTGAAATCTTGTATCAATGTGTTTCGTTCTCTTATGAAACACTGAATTCTTTGACAATGCAATAGCTGAGCTATTGTCACAAAAAATCACTGTCGCTTTTGCCTGCTCTTGGCCTAAGCTCCTCAACATCCTTCTCATCCAAACTGATTGACATGCTGCTGCTGTAGCTGCCACATATTCAGCCTCTGCTGTAGACAATGCTACAATGAACTGCTTCTTAGAAGCCCATGAAATGGCTCCTGAACCCATATGGAAAACATAACCGGAAGTGCTCTTCCGATCATCAACACTTCCAGCCCAATCACTATCTGTGTATCCAACCAAATCTGAATGTTCTGAGACATTATATAAAATTCCAAACATTTTGGTACCTTTGACATACCTCAAAATTCTTTTTGCTGCCTGCCAATGTGCCTCCTTTGGCCTCTCCATGAATCTGGAAATTAAACTAACAGCATACATAATATCAGGCCTAGTTGCTATTAAATACATAAGGCTGCCTACAATACTCTTGTACAAACTAGGATCAAAATCCTTGCTGCTGTCCTCTCTGCTGAGTTTTAATCCCATCACTGTGGGAGTGATCGCTGCCTTACATTCTTCCATGCTAAATCTGCTCCAATACTTGATTTACATATCTTGCCTGTGAGATAAAATTCCTTTTTCATTTTGATCTACTTCTATGCCTAAGAAGTATCTCAAGAAACCCATGTCAGTCATTTCAAATTCCTCTTTCATGACTGATTTAAAATTCTTAATGAGCTGATCATCATTCCCTGTGAAAATAACATCATCAACATATAAGACAACAATTAAAATTTTACCATCTTTTTCTTTGATGTAAACGGTGGGTTCTCCTTCACACTTGTCGAATTCATTATCCAATAGATATGAATCTATTCTGCAGTACCATGCTCTTGGCGCTTGCTTCAGCCCATAAAGAGCTTTCTTCAATTTGCAC
>APFE030092971.1:0-11088 GCA_000404065.3 Pinus taeda
GTGGAGAAGATAGTAGAAGGATGATCGAGTAGGCATGTGAGAGGGAATGTGGACAAGCTAGAAATGGATGCATATGAAACATGTAATTGTTGTGAAGTGCATGTAAAAGAAACAGAAGAACAAAGAAAAGGAAGAGGACCCATGGAGTGAGTAGCCACTGCAGCATTCTAAGATCTCATCATGGATGGAGATGTAGGCTGCAGAGAGGCAAAACAAGTTGGTAGAGAAGTGTCCCCATACATAGCCATCAGACTAGTAGCATGAGGAGGTTGTTCTTCCACCAGAGGATCTTTAGATTGTGGATTCTTAGTGCCTTTTTCCAATGAATAAGTCACCGAAAAGAGAAGGGAGCACTCCTTATATAGCTTCCCTACCTTGTGACACCTTCTACACCTGAATGGGACTCCCTCATAGTCTAGGGTTTGTTTGCAAGTGAAATGATTCGAATGCAAAGTAATATTTTCCTCTAATCATTCTCTAGTGTCAACGTGAATCAATATGCAGGCCATAGATTTGTTGTTAGAAGTTGCATATGATAGATCATGATCCAAATAGGTACCCAGTGCATTTTTGATGCGAATAAATATGTCCTCTAACCAAAAGTGTAGGGGTAGCCCTGGAAGACGAACCCAAATCAGACTAGCACCCAACTACTCTTGTTCTAGATTGAAGAGGGGGCTCCATCATTTTAGAAGCATAGGGTCCATTTCGATATGCCAGTAGCGGGAGAGTACCCAATCTATGTATTCTTCTTGGTGGAAATTGAGGGCAAATAATCCTAAACTTAGAATGGTGATCGACGTAATTTCCTTGCGTTAAGTGCCCCAAATATCGAAGGTCCAGAGGCGAAGCCTCTTAGCCGAATATGTTCTTTCCCTCACATGCCACACTAGAACCCTATTGGCGGTATCCACCACTTTTCCCATAATGATACTTTCCACAAATCTAAGATTGATGTCCTTGGTCAAGGTCTTGGCACACTTACTCTTCTTAGCCTTACTAGTCTATGGAGCATCTAGATGGCCCCGAAAGGGGTCCCGATTGCCTTGTGAGACTTCCTGTGGCGAATGGGAGGAGTTCCAAGGGTTAAATGCCAGAATATTGAAGCTGCTAAGACAAATAGGAAAACTCCCCTGAAAAGAGGTAGGGTTAGGGTTGTTGTCCGATGTCGAGTGATGGATAGAGGATATCCTAGATTGTGACAACACTAAAGAAATGGGAATACGAGATGATGTAGGGTGAAGGGATGCCTCGAGAGAAATAGAATCAAAGGTAGCAGAGGGTGCAATGCAAGCGACAAGAAGGTTGAGCGTAGAAGGAGAGAGTGGAGGGCACTCAAACCTAGTAGATGCAACGGGGGGAGTAGAAGTTGGCAGGTAGGGCACTGATGGTCTAGAAAGCTCAATGACAGACATTGGGCTTGTCTACAGGAGAAACGATGTTCAATGAGGACCAAAATCTGACACACTATGAGGAAACATCCAAATCATCTCGTTGGGATTTAGGTCGATGGAATAATCGACAACATCTAACTCCATTCTAACAGCTACATATAGAATCAGGGATGAAGGTAAAAATTGTAGAACAGGTAGGGATCTAGCCCACAAGCTGTCACGATGAGCTCCTCACTGCAGGAAAATGGCAAAAGCAACGATGGTGATAGCAAAACATTGGACTGCCTATTATCTTAGACCCTGTGATGCTTCAGTGCAGAGCGCCATCTTCCTCTCATACCGCAGTGGTGAATTCTTCATCATTAGATTGTATTTTCATGAAAAGGGTTTGTTGTTGTAAAAGGCTAATGATATAATCATGGGACAAAAAAAATCCCTAAAATGACTCCGTTTTGATGCAGAAACTCAGAATGGAAACTAATTATATATATGTTTGACCTCCTAAAGTTCTGGAAGAAAAATATTGGTAGAGAAATGTGTGTTAATGTAAAAATATACCATTGGATTTTATTGTTTAGCGTTCCTATGTCTAGATTCGTAAGTGTTATTACTACGAATTGTGAAACAATTTCGGAAACAGATGTTGTGAAGGGAACTGTTGAATGTATTTGTTTTGTTTACTTTATTTGAAAATGTTATTACAATTGCTTAGACAGTCTCGGTGTATTTAATTGGGATGCATAAATAATGATATTCATTGTAATGGACATTTCTTTCATAATTATATAAATTTTGTAAACTTATTGCACTGATAAAAATATGTTATTATCCTACTTTATAAACCAGTTGAAGTAAAGGAAAATATTCTCGAGTGGTTTTAACATATTCTAGAAAGCAAGACAATGCCCAAAGTGAATGATACTCAAAATGATGTGACACTATCTACTTCAATAAAATTTGTTACACCCACAATTCCTAATATGGTCTTTAAATATAGATTATTTTTGAACCAAGTTTTAGATAATGATAAAATAATTGCTTTCATACACTATTTCGAAAGAGTTAATGTAAATATCCAACCAAAACATACAAATAGAAAACATGAAAAGAATTACATCTACAATATTGTTATTTCCATAAACGAAAAATAGTAAACATGACACTCGATGCGATGACTGGATGCGATGATTGCATTTCAAATATCTCTCAACACTGTGATGGAATGAATTCGTGAAGAAGTAAATACAAAAAAGTCACATGCATTCTTCCATACCTATGCTTCAAAATTTTGATCACGATTTCGCTCAAGCTTTTTACGATCCCTTAATAAACACTAAATGTACATCAACACAAGAATTAGTGTGAAGGAATGTTTAGGATATGCTATATTTATTATATTTTGATTGCAATTATAACTAGCACATCGACCTAAAGTATCGTTGGTGAGTGTTGATAGGTAGCAGATGCAGAAGATAAATCAGTTCCATTTGGAGAATGGATGGTGAAGTCTCTTGGTGTGGACCAAATCCAACTCCATTATACTTTTGGGCGTGGATTTTCTCAACTCCTTGGTCAAGCTTGACCATGTAATTGCACTTCGGGACAACCATACAATGGTTGAAATAGTTAGCATTTCCTTCTTCCTCTTGCTGGAATAGTTGGCACTTTGGCTTAAGAACACATCTGTGGAAGGAGTTGTTGGATAATAGTTCGAAATCAGATGAATTCATTGTTGAAAGGTGGGGATTCAAAAGGAAGACAATGATTTGATGTATACCACTGTCTAATCATGTGCGTTCCATCCAATTCCATGACAATTACACCTATCGTTGTAAAAAGACTTTGACTCCCTCCTATTCCATCATTCTCCTTTTTCTATGCAAGAAACCTTTGTTAGTTTTACCATTATTGAAAAGCCATGGCTCTGGCCCATGGTATGGTATTGTAACATACCCTATTTATAGATTAAGGAACTCCATAATAAAGTGGATCTAAATCTTCATGGATAAAAATCTTCTTCCATGCTTTTTGAAATGAATATATGTTTAGGTTATAATAATAATGATAATAATAATAATAATGTTAATTTCATAAAATTTGAAATGTTAGCAACGTGAGATGTATGATGAAGTAAATGTTTTGATCTTTATTATGGATTGATAATTATTAACATTTACTTGCCATTTAATTTATATAATTGTGCTAGTATGTAAATTTCTATTCAAAATGTACTATTTTTTTTAACATTGATAATTTAAATACATTTTAAATATTTTAAACATACTTTAGTACTAAAGGTTTTAAATATTTGGAAATACATTTTATAGTGAATTACTCTTGTGTTTACCTGTTTTTGTTAATCATATTGGGAGTGAGATAATTTATCATATTTTGGTTATTGGATTTGTGTGTTTAGTGTAGAGTTTTCTTCTCAAAATAACATGCATACTTTACTTTGTATGGTTTTAAGTATAGAAATAATTTGCATTGTTTTTTTCTTCTTGTTTCGCCTTGCTGTTTTTTTTGTTGTAGTAATTTTAGATATATTTTCTTATTTTTTAATTTTTTTTATACAATATTGAACAACTAAGAGTTTATCCTAGGAGACTAGAAAGAAAATTCATAGTTAAGAGTATGTATTCCTTAGACGAAACTATTCTCCAAACCTGCATCCTTGTATTTTCGAAACAACTAGTACACATTTCAAGACATGGGAAAATGAGCAAGTATTTTTGGTATCAATACATGTTATTAATTCAGGCTCATTCGAATGGCTATTCCTAGTAGGACTGCCATCACAACAAGTGACATCAACAAAAATATCACTAGAAAGGTAACCTATTTAGGGGTTTTCCTCTTAATAAATTTTCCTCTATCCCTAAACCTTAAATGGAGAAAGAACCTAGGAGTTTTGAAAATGTGGTAAGAAAGAAAAAATCAGATAGAAAACCTTCGTTGGATGTTGATTTCATTAGAAAATATCATGTAATTGATATGAAATGTTATCCAAGAACATGGTGGAAACCTTAAACAAGGTTACCAATAATACTAAGGAGTAATCCCACCAGTTATAAGAAACATGGGAAAGAATGATATAATCAATGAAGTGAAGAAACAATAATAGTGGAGACAACAAAGACACAAATGGATTAAGACATTAGAGACCTAATAAACATAGAGAAGGGAGAAAATATGGAGCTTAGCAAGCTTGATTTCCAGTATTTAGTAGTGGAATGGGATGGAAAGGAGACTAACTCAATATTAAATCAATAAATTCAATTTTTGACAAAAGTATTGATAAAAAAGGATAATTTCAAGAATAAAAAATGGAATGTAAGCATCACTAGTCTATTTATTTAGCAGTTAAGAGTAAAACCCTAAAATAATGATAAAAATAGGAAAATAGAATAAAACGACAAAGAAAGAAGAACTAAGAAACTTCTACACGAGTTAAGAGAAATGTTAGTGAATTTAATAATAATGGCATTGATGATGAACATGTTCCACCCCACCCCCTCAAATACCCAAAGAATATATTATCATAAATTATCAAATGAATGAATGAAAGAAACAAATATATATTAAAAATAAAATTCTGAAGAAAAACCAACTATGGTTATTCTATAGGTAAGAGAGTCCTCAACTGATATGCTCTCCAAAATTGATACTACTTATTCAAGAAACTATAACTCAATGAAATTAGATGTACACGAGACATCAAGGGGAATTACTTTATTATACATCCCCCATGATATTATGCTTTCAAGCATCTTTTCCACTCAAATAATTTTCATAATAAAGTATCAACTAATATGTTGACATAAATGGGCTTTATTTCCAATATTTATGGACCCAACCTAACTAGGAATATATGTTTTTCTTTTTTCACAATATTCAACCCATCCCTTATATTATAGGACATGGTTACCCATATGTGGGAAAATATTTATGGTTGAATCCATGGATGAAAATAGGGGAGATTGATACATTTCTTGGGGTGTAAGATTTAAGAACCATAAATGTTGACAGAGAGGAGGAGAGAGAGCATACAAATATGTTCTGAAACAATTCTTATAAAAACCTTAAATAGAAAATACACACAGTGAATACCTAACAATATATGAAAAGAAAATAATTCTTTATAAAATGCATAAATCATTTATCCTACATTTTGGAGGACACACTTGTCCTTTCACAAGGTGAGGCCCATCATTTATGGTATTCTAGGTGTCTTCTTGAGTTAGAATACCATGGGTACATACCATGTGTGGATACTACTTTCCATTCGGATCAAGATTCTTCTGTTAGGAAGAAATGGTACTCATCATGTCAAGTTCCCTCATGAGAAGATTTTTTTGAATATGAGCCTATGAATAGAAGGGCTTTGTGTGGTTGACCCATAATCATGGTGAGAAAAGGTCAAAGGATATAGTATTCTATAATGCCTATGGGCCAACTTTGATATTGATAGTGTTTGGAATAGAAAATGAACATCAATGGCAAGGGTGTTTTGTATTTGATCCATAAAAATGGTTTTGTAGGTGACCCACAATTGTGATAAATGAAGGTCCAGAGATATTGGTACCCCATGATAGTTGTGGGCCAACTCTGATACAAATAGTGTATGGACAAGCCCTAGATGGGAAAATATCCATTGACATGGATCTATGCTGGAAGTTTCCCCTAGAAAGTTATAGTGTCAAATGTCTTTGTCTTGTTGTATATGACGTCAAAACGTTTCACCCAACTAGTGCCAGTGACAAAATTCTTTTGTTGGAGGGGATCCAGAATGATAATCTTCCATTGGAATGGGCTATGAAAAAAGGTCTTCCATTGAGAAGGGCCAATATCATAAGTATTCCATTGGAAAAGGATTTCGCAATGGAAAACCTAAGAAATATTACAAAGGTGAGGGATTTGGAAACATCAAAAACATTCCAATCGAAATCTTAGTGTTGTGTGCGAAGATCCAAAACCTTCCACTCATTTTGGATGTGACTTGAAAGTTGATCTGAAATATTCAACATGTACGAGCTATAGTCTGAAGAAAGAAGAAGCACTTCACTCTAGGATCTCATGCATAGGTAGTGGGAAATGCATCATTGGGAGAATATATACATGAACCAAAGGCTTGGTTCAGGTCTTGGAATCCTACCACATTACATCCATACCTTTTGTCACCCCTATTATGGAGCACACACCATGTATTATGGCCATCATTTTTTCTTTTGTGAACATGCATTTCTATGAAAAATTTTGAACCTCTTGAAACATGTGACTGGTGGCTAAAATCATGGATGGTATGAGATGAAATAGGATGAATTCATTCACACCATTTCCTATGACATTCGTGGCAACTATGTCATCACTCATATTCATGCCATTGTAACCTTAAAAGCTATAAAGCCTTGGATTTTATATTCTTGAGAGGTTAGAGAGGGACTCTATGCTTAGCATAGTGGTCGCCCTTTTTCCAGGTATCTTGGTAAGAAAAGGTTCAGTTTGAATGTTGAGGAGAACCATGAACACTCTAGAGGCTTGAAAGGTAGTGAGCCAAGTGTAGGCTTTGTCCATGGTACTGTCCACATTATTATAATGTTCAACCTTACAATCTGGGGTGTGGGGACTGATGAGAAAATACAAGACACTCCCATACTATTTGTGCATCTTATCCTCCCAGGCATATGCCACATATTCATCCTTAATTTATGCATGGCTATAATCTCTTGAATCTTGGAAGGTGGGGTAGTATTCTAGGGTGGAATCAATAAAGGAAACAACATAATGAGGATTATTGAGTTCTTTGAGCATGTACCATTGCATCTTGGGAGAACCATCATTGAGAAAGATGTAGGCTTGTAGCTTGGCCATGAGGCCATGCCTCCACCAGACTCGAACTTGGACTAGTGTTTTGTTCTCAGAAAAAAACTTATGCAACCCATTCATTCCATTATCGAAGGGCACATAAAGACTAACATCATTTCCAATCTATAATTCCTCCACCATATATTTGGTTTGAGGCATGTCATCATTATGTTACTCCATCTTGGAGCTTCCTACAACCCTTTTAGTGGCTACCACAACCATAGGGTTTGATCCTTTTCCCCTTACTGATGATTTCTCGACGGATTCGCTGGTCACGATCCCTTTGGACCTTGCTAGTGATTTCATGAAATCAATATGGTGAATGATTTGAGGAAATAAAAGGCATAACCCTCACCAAGGAGAAAATTTAATCTTCCATCTAAATAATAACTAGAATCTCAAATCAATGGGCTAGACATACATTTGTTAAACCATTTTGGCTCTCATACCACTTATCGAGATCATAGGGGCTATGATCTAGGAACAATAAATAATGAGAGAGAGAGTAGGAGAGAAAGAATATAAATATGCGATGCAACTATTGTTAGAAAAACCTTGAACAAAAAATACACACACTCAATACCTAACAATATATGAAAAAATATAACTCTTTCTTATATGGATAAAGCATTTAACCTACAATGTGAAGGAACCATATGTCATTTTACCAAGTGAGGTTTTTTATTTCTAGTATTCTCATTGGCTTCTTGAGTTACAATAACACGGGTGGATACCATGGATGGATACCATGGGTGGATTCCACTTTCTATTCAAGTCATGGGTATGAGATGACCAGATGTAGATTTGTGGTTTTTCAAAGTCAGTAATTGAAGCCTAATTACAGTTGAAATGGAAACATCCAATGAAACTCACACCTACGACAATAGAAGAGGGGTCCTTCATCACGTAAGCTCTAGACTAGATGAATTTCCTTATATATTTTTGAATTCGTAGAAGGATTTAATTGAGAAAAATGGAGCATGTTTTGTATAATATCATCCTCAAAGGTAGAACAATGAAACTTATTAGCCACAAAATCCAACATCAAATATAGTTGGGGGAGTGTAACAAATAAGAGGAAGTCTTATGACAACAATAATTAAAATTTTGGTGGGTAGATGAAAGAGAGAAGGACACACAATTCTTCAAGTTATCCATGGTTTAACATCAACATGGTAACTTGTTCTCAACCCTAAAAGATAGTTAGGGCTTGAAGCTATAGTGAGATGTTAACATTGAAAAGGAATTGAGAAATTACTAATAATATTTGCTCACTCAACCTAAGAAGTTTTTAGAGGAGTTTATTGAAATAATTGCATTGAACATTCCAACTTTGATTACCTAGTCAAAATTTTGTGATTATTAAATTAAATAACTATATATATAGTCCTCTATTCAATATTAAACCATAAAAAATATCTATATTATTGACGCAAACAATTAATATATTTAATATAAAAGCTAAATAGTAAAGTGTTCCATATTGAATTGCATTGCTAATTTTTATAAACGAATCTCTAAAATTGTTAATATCAAATATATAATTAAGTTGTTAATATGAAAAAAATGATTAACAAATTTGACAGTTTTAAACATTAAAACCATTGTTAATATATTTTACCATATTTGTAATTGGAAAATTTCTCTTTTTATTTTGATTAATGACTTTTTACTATATACAAAAGCTAAAATTTCTAATTTAAACGTTAACATGTTAACCGACTTTAACAAATTTGAAATCAGTGACCGTGCCACATCAGAGAAAAACGGCACTCAAATCTTGAAAACGGGCATCAGCCAAGTCAGGAGAAAGTATTTAAAACACACATTTATTGGAATAAAAGATCGTGGAGGGTATCCGAGGCTATCGATTGCAGGTGGATAAAACGGCTATGATGTATTATGGAAAATAGTGAAATTGAAAAAGTCATAGGATGTTTTCCATCCGTCGAGAGAGCTCGTAGTGAGAGTTGCTGCTTAACCACTTAGCATGCACACGGAGAATGCAGAACCTCGTGGCTTCCAGCGAGAGGACGTGGTCGTTCAAGTGGTGATCGAGGAGACGTGATGGGATTTCAGAAAAGGAGGCCGTCAGATTCCATTTCTGTGAACACCGTCTGTTCATTAATGGTATATATAACGATTACCTCTATTCATTGCAAGTATTTATAATAATTATTTCTATTCATGAAACTACATGTGTTCTTATCTCTATTATCCTTATTCAGGAAAATACATCTTGGGTAGTGGGTTCATTTCTGCTTTTTCTTTCTTTTGTGGATGATTTAGCAATGTCCATCGTTATTTTTCTCTTTTTGCTTGTAGCCATTACGTGGGTTTCAGGTTTTTGTTTTTTACGGTTTAGATTTTGCTTTGGTTGATGTACTCCTCACATGTTGTGAAGCCCTTAAAAAAGATATGCATTGTTTCTTTGGAATTTGTTTGGTTTTCTGGGTGAATGTTACAAGAGTTATGCACTATTTCTTTATCATGCAGTTGCAAAAAGATGGAGAAACGATATCTGGAGCATCGCCGGAGAAAAGAAAAAAGAAGACGACGGAAAAGCAGCAGAAGGAAGGAAATGGAGAAGGGTACAATTTTATAAGCCGAACAAAATCCGAGATCTCCAAGATGGCCAGACAGCAGATAGGATAGATATTGATTGTATAATGTATTATACATGACGAAGATCATATCCACACAGCGGCCGATCATGTCAAAGATGACCTAGCTTACGGCTGGCCCCTTTCCTACTAATTTATAATTTTGGTATCTGTATTTTTTATTTTCACTTTACTATGTTCAAAGGCGCCACCACCCTCAAACTCGTTTTGTTTTTTGCAGTTTTTCGTACGGAGCAACTTGGAAAACCATAAGAAATTAGGTATACCTGGCTTTGTTTGTCTGGGACGGGTACACAGATTAGATACATAATCCTTTATTGTCCCACTGACAAAGTGATATCGATCAGCTAGGCTGGCGTATCTAATCGGATTCCTGAAAATTCATTGTTTATCCTATTATGCTTTTTCACTATTCAATCTAGGACACTAGAACCAGCATCTTTAAAGAGCTTCCTTCACGCAGAAACAGGCAATCGCCGATTATGTCCTGACCACTGTATTGTAATTGTGAGATTGGTTTTCAGTCAGAGCGAAAGGATAAGCCCTGTCTGAAATTTTTGTCTAGCAGGTCTTTTATGCTACATTCCACAAGAGACTGCTGCACGATTGGGCATATTTAGGATTAGTTAGGGAAGAATGGTTTTAGAGGTTTCCACCGATACGCTACCTCCTCAATGGGCCATTAGTACTCATATGAGTCAAAGTACGGTACTCATTCTTCTCGAGTTGCTCTGCACTGTCATATCCCTCATGGGGTTAGCTTAGAAATTGTACCCTTGTTCGGCTTATCTCTATTATCCCTGTTCAGGAAAATACATCTGTTCTTCAATTTTGTATATGGGTGATACCTTTTGCATTCAAACTGAGTGTAGCAGAGCAGAATGCTAGAGGGCAGAGCATCTTGGGTAGTGGGTTCATTTCTGCTTTTTCTTTCTTTTGTGGATGATTTAGCAATGTCCATCGTTATTTCTCTCTTTTTGCTTGTAGCTATTACGTGGGTTTTGGGTCTTTGTTTTATACGGTTTAGATTTGCTTCTCCCTGCGAGATGATAGGATATGTTGCCTTGGTTGATGTACTCCTCACATGTTGTTCTTTGGAGTTTTTGGTTTTCTGGGTGAGTGTTACAAGAGTTATGCACTATTTCTTTATCATGGAGTTGCAAAAAGATGGAGGAACGATATCTGGAGCATCGCCGGAGAAAAGA